>JAPYYD010003220.1:0-14396 GCA_028551405.1 Uromys caudimaculatus
TAAATACATATATAAACATGCATGTATGTATATGCATGCAACAATAATAATGAAGAAGCCATGATCTTGGGGAGGAGGGAGAGGCAGGAGGAGGAAGGAGGTAGGAGTCAGGAGGAGGAAGGAGGGAGGAGTCATGTAGATATGGTGCTCTTCTGTGAAAGTCTCAAAAAACTAAAAATCTGTTGTTATTTAGGATTAAATACAATTAAATTTAAAAAGAACTTCTCTTCCTTTTTCTTTATTGCATGGTACTCCACCCGTCACTCTGCTGGTCTACAGCTCTCTCAGTGGGTATGCGTGTCGCTTCACCTTTTAGCTGCAGTGAATGATGAGAGGCAAGCATGAGTAACACTCCTATCTGATTCCTAACTTCCTTCTGTATACAAACCCTGAAGAGAAATTCCTGAATCACATGGAAACGCTATGGTTTAGGGGGGGGGGGGGGAGAGATGTTGAAGAACCAACTGTGTTATTTCTACAGCCTCTGCACCAGTAGCAAAGTAGAGGGACTTAGTTTGTCCACAACCTTGCCAAAACTTGCTGTCTTTACAAAATCAGTAACTATCCTAGTAGACATGAAGGGGTATCTCATTGTAGTCAGACTTCTTTTTAAGGATAAAAAAGGAATGCTTGCACATTGCAGTTTCCGGTGGGTGTGTTCCCTTGGCCTAATATCCCAGTAGAGACCACACAGCACCCTCAGCTGCAGCTTCACACTAGCCCACTCACCCTTCAGACTAGCACCAGAGCGGTCATTTTGTGTAGCATGGTGTCCAAGAAACAAGGCAATATTTGGAAACAGGTTGTAGCCCTTCATGGTGAAAGGATTAGTGAACAAACAAGGAGAAAATGGTCCCAGATAAAGCATTGGAAGAGAAGAAATAGAAGCCAGAGGCTCTGGAAGGATCCAGTCCTTTGAAACTTTGAAGGTCTCCCTGGGTGAACCCATAGAGGGCCCTCCTCATTAATTAGCGGCCTATACATATGGAACTGGGAGTGGCTCACTAGCCCAGCCAAGACTGCTATCTCAGCAGGCCATCTGAACAGCAGCCAGCTCCACAGAGCAGCACACTGAGAGCGGGTCAGGGATCATCTTTTGCTGAGTAAGAACCCAAGAAGACATCCTGTTTAATGAGGTGCCACCACGTGACAGATGCTGTGCGATTAAGCCAGAAGATGCCAGAACACAATAATTAAAAGAGAAAGATGGGAGGGACAAGGGGAAGATACCCAACTTCCAAATAGCGAGAGCAAGCTTCAAAGTATTCAAGGGCCACAATGAGTACCCATATCCACCAGTTTCACCATCTTGATTTTTTTCCTTGGGTTGTCTATGCAGTTTGTACCCTGCTTCCTTCTCTCACTACCCCTTCCCTTCCATGTTTCTTTGGCATTGGGATTATTCTAGATACACCACATCATGTTCTGTTCTTTTCTTCTAAGCATGTGCTCTAGTGGCCACAGGCAACACAAACGAAGGTTCAGTGGTACCTTACCTGACAAACTATTCCATCCTGACCAACATGGACTCCCTCTTGTCACTGGCCAGGATGAGACATTTCTCTGTGCACAGCATTCCACCTGACTTCCCTTCCCACAGTGCAAATAATGGTCATCACTTACCTAAATGTCAATGGCTATTCCTATTTTTCAGTCATGTTCTAAGGGCTACGCCTCCATGCCTCTCCTCTTTACTATAATCCGGAGTAGTGTACTCTTGACTTCCACCCTCCAGGACTCCAGGCATGTGACCAGGGAGGTCACACAGGTCAACACCCAAGAAACCTCATGCTCAGTTTATGCTTTTCTGTCACCATCTGGAACTTCTAGATGACTCTGTAATGAGAGACCCTGTTAAGTTGCTTTTGTCTGGTGTTTTGCCACAGCAGTGAGAAAACTAATAACCTGGCAATAGTCAGAGCATTAAAGAACCCATTCACTACGCTGTCACCTGTCCTGAAGGAGGAGTGCTGGCAGTCTTGGCTATCCTGCATATTTGGAACCAGACCCCAGTGCTGGACTAGGGTGGCAAAGGCCACAATTCCTCTAGCCTTTCCCAGTTCTTTGTCCCATGGGTATAATTTCTCTAGGTTAAAATCATTGCAATGAATTTGGTGAGAAGATGCGCCCTGGTGGAATGACACCAAGCTACAAAACTTTCATTAGGAGCCCAGCAAAGGCTACTTCCAGCTCTTGGGAAAAAGCATTGATTTGCTTCCTATATAGACACTTTAATCAACTAAGTAAGATACTTGCTCAGATACTAAATAAGATGTCCCCTCACACTTGTTTATAGACTTGGCCTGAGAAAATAAGAACTCAATAAAGCTATCAAGGACAACGTAAATCAACAGACACTCCAGAAAACATAAACAACTTGAGGGCAGCCAGTGTAGCCTTTCTACATCATTTATGGCAAGCATGGTTCTTTTCAATGTATTTCTAGAAGGTGTTACTCTACAACCCTTCCTAACCTTTCATTCATGGATATATAGTTGCTTCAATAGACACAGTAATCGTACATGTTTGTGGGATCAAGTAAGGTACTCCAGAACACACACACAATGTATATTGACCACATGGGTGATTGGTATCTATCATCTCAAACATTTATCATACTTAGGGGTTGGGAATATTCAAAGTCCTCTCACTTCCTGCTACTCCTTAATATTCAATTAACTATCACCAGGAAGAATGATTCCAGTGTGCTGAAGAATTAGTAATTTCTTCTTCCACCCATCAGTATGCCTACACCCACCAACCACTCTCTTCCTACCCCTTTCTCCATGCCCTTACCCGGCTCTGGTAACAATTACTCCACCCTCAGCTTCTATGATGTCAACTTTTAGTTTCCATATCTAAATGAGAACGTAAAGTTGACATGTCTTGTTTCATGAGCCTACTATACCCCAGTTGAAGGAAGGTAACATAATTTCCTTCTTTTATAGCTAAATAATAATCCATTATATTATATAGAGAGACATAATTTTTATTCATTCATCCATCAAAGGACACCTAGGTTGATTCACATCTTGGCTATAGTAGAATGTCCCACAAACATACAGGTACAGATGTCCCTTCTGCCTACTTCCATGTGTGGTTGTATACATGTGGTGGTTAATTTAAATTGTCAATACAACCCAGAATCTCAGAACTCTGAGAATAGAGTCTCAGTGAGGGATTATCTAGATCAGGTTGGCTTGTGTCAGATTGTCATGATTGTCATAATGTGGGGACACCCAGCCTGAAAGTGTGGGAGGCACCATTCCCCCTGGACTGTACAAGAGTAAAGAAAGCTAGCTGAGCGCTAAGCATTCGTCCATTCATTTCTTCCCGCTCTGGGCTGATGTTACTAGCTACTTCAGGTTCCTCCCTTAACGTCCTCACAATGATGGACTGTAACCTGGAATTGTAAGGCAAACAAAGCCTTCTGTCTCCAAAGTTGTTTTTCGTCAGGGTGTTTTATCACAGCAACAGAAAAGAAACAAGGACAATACCCAATCGTGGAATGAACAGATGAATTTCTGTACGATTTGACAACTTTTCTTGTGGAGCATGTTCTGGTCCTGAGTGGAGGTCATAGACTCACACATGGCAGCCTATAGTAATCAGCATGAGTCATGCAAATAAGCATCCCATTAAAAACAAATTCATTGAAATAAAAGCCCCTCCTTGTCCACTTCCCTACTCACCTCTTTACTATTAATTCTCTGTCAGCATGTATGGTGGTTTGAATGAGAATGTCCCCCATATGTTCATGTATTTCAACACTTGGTCCCCAGTCAGTGGTGTCCTTTGGGCAGGTCTAGGAGGGACAGCCTTTCTGAAAGACATACATCACTGGGGGCAGGCTTTGAGGTTTCAAATGTCTCATGTCATTCTTAGTGTTTGCTTGAGATATAGAGATAGAGATAGAGATAGAGATAGAGATAGAGATAGATATCTAAAAATCTTTCTATCTTTCTACTTGTATATCTTTTTCTCAACTTTGTTCTGTGGTTCAAGAAGTATGTCCTCCACTTCTACTCTAGCCTTCATGCCTGCTGCTTGCTGTCATGCACCCATTCTATCATCATGGACTCTTATCCCTCTGCAGCCATAAGCCAAAATAAACTCTTCCTTTCTTATGTTGCCTTGTTTATGATACTTCAACATAGCAAAAGAAGAGTAACTAATACAGCATTCTTTACTTGCTTTCTCGGGTACCTGGTGATGAAGGTTCTATCATTCTTGCTCAAGCAGGGTTTCCACAGGAGCCAGTGAGTACTGTAGGGCAGAATCCATGTTGCCTTGGATCATTACGTGATGCCAACTCCCCACACAGCAACTCGTACAGTGAGTATTTCAAGAGTATGTACCTTGGGAAAACACTACAAGCATTTACTATCAGAAGGGGAATAGTGGGTGGAAATTTTAAAATAAAGTTCATCAAAATCGTAGAAGAGAGATAACTCTCACTGGGGTCTAAGATGCAGTACAGAGAAATGAATGAGGTCCACCATGGGAAGTTCCTACACCTGGTAAATGCACAGCCAAGTGAATTTTCCTTGTCTACCTGCTAAAGTGCCTGTGCCTTGTTCTATATCTGTAAAGCATGGCCCAGCTGTGGAGGGCAAGCCTCTCCACCATCTGATTTCACCTTAAGGTGAGATAATGGGTCTAAGCAAGCTGACGGATATAGCCAGGGTATATAGATGTGGCCAGATTGGATGGAGATGACAAGACTTTCCAGCCAACATGGAGACAACAAGCCTATATACAGACTCCATGGGTATGACCAGGCTGCATGGAGGTGACTAGGCTGCCTTGACTCCCAGGAGGTAAAGCAGGATGCATGAAGGTGTCCGTGTGCCCACAGCTGCATGTCCTTTGTCCATGTCAATCTACTCTATGTAGTATGGCTGCTACTCTTGTGAATAAAGAGGCAAGTTATGATTTAACCAAAGGGCTCAGTAGTGTTTATTCTCAGACGTCCTGCCCGTTTTCTAACATACACAGAGAGAGAGAGAGAGAGAGAGAGAGAGAGAGACAGAGAGACAGAGAGACAGAGAGACAGAGAGACAGAGAGAGACAGAGATAAAGAGAGATAAACATATAGATAGACACAGAGAGGGAGAGAGAGAAAGAGAGACAGAGAGATAGACAGATATACAGACAGACACAGAGAGGGAGAGAAAGAGAGACAGACAGAAAGAGAGAGACTATGCATAATACAAAGTTGGAATATATTTTAAAAAGTGTGGATAATTATACAATGTATACAAATTATACAATTATACAAATGTATACATAATTATACAAATATAATATATATATTTCATATACATGAAAAATATGAACATGGAACAGACCCTCTTACCTACTTCATTCTCATCCTCATGTCCCTGAAGGCATGGATTATGCTCACATGGACTGCACCCACTTACATCCTTTCTCTCCATCCTCATCCTCCTGCTCTGCCTGAGCCCAGTGAAAGACAGGAGACAAGAACTGACATCAAATCTATTTGGAGGACACCTAGTTTAAAAAAAAAAAAAAAAAAAAACCAACATTATTTGGGGAAAATACACATAGGAAATAAACTCTCATTACTTCATTTCACTCTTCTTATCTCGGTCAATTTAATTTTCCATCAGCCACATTCGGTATGCAAATTTGTCAAAAGCACCTAAAATTCAAAATAAAAACAAAGCCCTCTTCCTCAGAGGTTTTGTTGTAAACTTTCAAACCAATTGTTTCTACTAATATCAGACTTCCAAAAATATCAGGTGCCCATCCAGGAAAGCATGGAAGGCTAATACTAGACTTTCCCAGGCTACCTGCCAACATCCTAGACCTATGACCAAAGCTGGAGAGCACACTTTATCTAGCCTTTGTTGCCAATTGAGCCCAACCATTGAGCCCCTGCCTCATCATCCCCTAATGGAGTGGGTAAGAAGAAAGAGACATGGAACTCACATCTGGAGGCCAAGGACCAGTTCCCACTGGTGCCCAATGCAGCAACATCATTACCTCCTGGCTACTCCTCCAGTGGGTTCCAAGCAGGTGCCTCCCAAATACGCACAGAATTCTTCATTTCTTTTTCAGCCCTCAGTTCTGAAACAGAACTGGACACGTTTCCAGGTTCCCAGTCTTTAGAAGAGTCTGAAGAAAAGGGTTGAGGTGTTTGAGAGTTATTCAAAATTAAGTCTTCTCATTTTCCTTCCTACATCTTTACCTGAGGTGTCCTGTCACTGCTGATCCATGGGACACTAGGAAACAGCTGGAGCAGATGAAATATCCTAAACACTCACTCATTATTCTGAAGGAAGCGATGGGAGAGGACTCTGTCATCTTCCCCATGGCCATTCGTAGAAATCTATTTTCTTTTTAATTCTCTACATCAAATGAGTTGGAAATGTGGACTATTCAAGCAAAGGGAACAGAACACCTATCATAAGGAAGGTCCCAGTTGATGGGGCTGCTGCCACCCCTGTGGATTGCTGCACTTACATCCTTCCTCCTGTCAGACTCCACTCTGTCCCCACCCCATGCACCTGCTGCCCTGAACCTAGCTGTCCCATGTGCAACCCCCCCATTTGTTACAAAATAAAAGTCCCCTTAATATTTCCTACCATTTCGCATTGCCAGCGTGATAATGACACCCTCAGGAACAACTCATCTGCCGTGTATATTTTTAACATTGCTGTCATCTCTTGCAATTTTCTGAAGGTTAAAATGAGCTTCTGTGGTGCTGGGGAGAAGTGACATACTGTTGATTTCTGAGCCCAGATGCTTCAGCCCCATCTGCCTGTCCATTTACAATAGTATCACTCGGCCTATGCCACTGGCCAGTCCCTGGCAGGCTCCCACATAGACCTGACCATCACACACTACCAGGCCAGCCCTATCTGTGATAACAGGGCCCCACCTTGCAGATTTCAATCCTCCTGCTTTCCTCCCAGGAAATCCCCACAACCCAATCCTGGGAACAAGGTCGCAAGACCAAGATCTATCAGTTGCCTCTTTGTGTGTGTGTTTTCTTTTCTTTTCTTTCCTTGCCTCTGTCTCACTTATATCTGTCTCAAGCCTGTTTTGCTTAAGGTGGCAGAGATGCTAGGCTCCCTTGGGAGTGGATGCTAAGTGACTCTGTGACCACTGCCAAAGACTGTGAGGATCTTGTCAGCGAGTTTGTCGGGAGCATTTTAAGCCAGTTGCGAGTGATGGGCTCTGACATGCGTCACTGCAGGCTCTGTGCCCGCTTACCTCCCGCCTCGTAATTGTCCTTAAGTGCTGTCTTTTGGGCCATGGGGTCAGTGGCCTTGGTGTCACCAGTGCACTTCCCCACACGGACATCTCTTTTTTTCTCCATTTCTCATGCTGCCTTTGAGTTTCAACAGGGCTAAGTGTCCCCTCGGAGCCCCTGATCGATCCTTCCACATCAGAGGTTGGGTCTCACAGACCTTCTCTGCCCTTCCCTGTCCCATCATGGTAGGCAGGTGCCTCCCACTCTGTCATTTGTTACAGGGAAATGTCTTCTGAGAGATACCTTTTGTGTGGCCCTGAGTGAGAGAGGGCAGACTCAGGGACAGCCTCTGCTGGGATTAAAAAAGAATAACCTGAAGGATCCAGAGCTGGGCCAGAAGCTAGCACTTCTACAAGCTTTTAATGTTATTTGTGTGGTGCGTGTGTCCATGTGCATGTGCATAGATGTATACAGGCCAAGGTTAGGACCAGCAGAGCCGATAAATCTCAGGATGCTCCTGTCTATGCCCCCAGTTCTGGGCTTGTAAGGAGTGCCCAGCAATCTACTTGAGTGCTAGGAATTACACTTAGGACCTAGTGCTACCCAACAAGCACGTTGCCAACTGAGCCATCTTCCCAGGCCCCTGCTTCCGCAGCCTTATTGACAAGAAATGAAATGTTTGTTGCTAATTTTATTTGGATTCTTTTTAAAAGAATGAATAGATTTTTTTCCCCATAGAGGCACTGCCAGGAGCCAGGGAACAGCAGGAAAGACAGCTGCTCAATAGCAGGAGGAATGAGAAATTAAAAACAAAAACAAACAAACAAAAAATCCTACCAGCACTTGGGAGACTGAGGACAGCAGAAGGTTCACAGCCTGGACTACAATGTGAATACAGGATAGCCTGAGCTACAGAGTGGGAAAACAAACAAAATGTAAACAAAAAGGAAAGAAAGCAGCAGGATTAACCCAATGGATTGGAAAAGGATTGACTCTCATCCCTGCCCCCAACTTTGCTATGGCCCTCCAATAACATCCTGAGCTTTCTCTAGTGAATACTAGTTAGGGAAAGCATATCAACCCCAGGCACGAAGTCATCCATAAGGCGTGCAAGTTCACAAGTATTTAAATCAAATCAAAACAGACCTGCTCCATTACTATATCGACTTCTCCGTCTCTCTTCAACTGGCTGTGTCATCAAGCTCCTGAAGACGAAGGGAAGGCAGAGAGTGTGTTCAGGTAACATACCCCAACTACCCTTGATCTCAAGAATGAATATTGTGGTGCAGACACCACATGCACTCTACCACATGTCTGTCTGCTTCTTTATTAATATGTCCTTAGAGCACAATCCACAGGTGAGTTGATATTTGAATCATGTATGGCGTGGATAGTGATTGCATCAGTCTTTTTTATTTTTTTCTGGAAAAATCTTTATAAGCCATGAGAGTGGCACTGAAAGTTGGTTGGTTGTGTTTGGCCCTAAACCAATGTGTTTAGGAGCCAGGCCATTTCTGTCTAGAAGTTATTGTTCAACAGAGTTCCAATAGGTAAGTGTCCACTGTGCAACAAAGGGCACCAGGATGGCCTTCCCACACATGGTACCAAGCAGATGTCAGTGCAGTACTGTAGTCACAAGTCTTGATGCCACATACACTGCCCAAGAACCACCATCAGGCCAGTGCATTCTTGGCGGAGTGAGGAAGGGTTGGAGGCAGCTGAGAGGGCTCTCATCTTCCAGTTTTTATAGCTTGTAGTCTGAACCAAATATACCCTGCACGTATTGTCTGCTAGGCTTCTGAGATCACTTTGGTTCTCAGGGGCCAGCGTAAAAGATCAAGAGGTACAAGTTCTAGGTGAAGAAAAATTTAAATTCAGGCTTGGTGGACCACACCATTAATACCGGTGTTTAGGAGGCAGGTATAGGGATCTCTGAGTTCAAAATCAATCTATGGAGCAAGTTCCAGGACAGCTAAGCTTAGTCAGTGAAGGAGCTGAAAAAGAGGAAGCTAGTGATAATGTAATATAACAAGGGGGCCATGCTCTGGCTCCTGCAATAAGCAGAACTCAGCAGCATCAGTCATGTGCCTCTTAGTCAGGAGGAGAAGGAGACTACTGGGGCAATTGATGGTGATTAACTGGAGCTAAGAAATTAGTGGTAAATAAGAAGAGTTCAGCATCACTGAGGTGAAATCTTCTGGAAAGTGTTTTCTGATAGTACAAATAAGCTTTGTTCCAGAGATAGCCAAGATTGTTACCCATGTTGCGGCTGTACTTAGTAATGTGTAAGGATCACCCAGGTGGTACTGGTTTTGAAGGCATGAAGGGGTCATAAAGAGCAGCTGAGGCTTGGCATTGTGAGAGGCCACAGAAGGCCATTGGCGAAGGTGCAGCTTCAGTTGCAATTGATGGCCCAGGACTGAAGGGGTCATGCAAAGGAGTTGAGGCTTGGCACCATGAAGAGAGCCCATGAGAGGCTATTGGTGAAGCCTAGTTACAGCAGAAGACAGCAGTGCTTTGGAGATGCCAATACCATGAGATGACCACTAAGAACAGTAGTAGCAGTGGAGTACAGGCACCTGGAGCCTAGAAGGCAAGGTGTGTCCTACAAAGGGCAGAGATGAAGAAGTGATTCAAGATCTTGGAGGAATCCAGAAGATCGTGAGTGGATCCCAGACATTGGACAGTTGGAGTTTGATTTTGCTTTTGATTGTGACTGTGCCCTGATATTTTACCCTCTTGAAGAAAGAAGGTATTTTAGTGGAGCCCACAGTTAAGAGACTTTGAATTTTTAAAAGACCTTGAATTTTAAAAGATATTGGATATTTTAAAGGCATTGAACTTTTAATATGCAAGACTGTGGGACTTTTAAAGTTATTTAGATCTTGGGGATGAATAAGAAAGTACGGGTTGAGGCTTAACAGTGATGTGTTGTGTGTCAAGTTGACAAGGGGTCAATTGTACTGGCTGGTTTTGTGTGTCAACTTGACACAAGCTGGAGTTATCACAGACAAAGGAGCTTTAGTTGAGGAAATGCCTCCATGAGATCCAGCTGTAATGCATTTTCTCAATTAGTGATCAAGGGGGAAGGGTCCCTTGTGGGTGGTACCATCCCTACACTGATAGTCTTGAGTTCTATAAGAAAGCAAGTTGAGCAAGCCAGGAGTAGCAAGTCCGTAAGAAACATCCCTCCATGGCCTCTACATTAGCTCCTGCTTCCTAACCTGCTTGAGTTCCTGTCCTGACTTCCTTTGGTGATGAACAGCAATGTGGAAATGTAAGCTGAATAAGCCCTTTCCTCCCCAACTTGTTTCTTGGTCATGGTGTTTGTGCAGGAATAGAAACCCTGACTAAGACAGTACATGAGCTCTGAATTGGAGATGCAGCCAGTCTTACTGTGCTCAAAGGATCTTTATACCCATACGTATAATTTCCTATATTCAAATCCAGCTCTAACCCATCCACTCTCCTCCTGGCATTAGGAAAGCATTGATCTGAGCCAGATCTACAGGCCCAGAGGCCAAGCAAGGCCAGGCTTTGAGGAATTGGCCTTTTCTTCTGTATGGCTAACTGTCTTTGGCTACAGCACAGTCATTGCATATTTCATGGGTACCCAGATGAGCAAAGGTGGGGAAGAGGGAGGAAAGGAGTCATTCTCCTGCTTCTGTGTCTTTTCTTGGGGTCAAAATTAGTCTGACCCCTGGTTGCTCATGTTACTACAATGGAAGTGAACTTGGGATAAGACCAGGCTAGGGGTCATGATGACCACCCACTCACTCTTACCTGGGATTGTTTCTCTCCCAAATCTTTCACCTGCTTCTGCCAGAGTAGAGTAACACTACCACTTTCTTCAGTACCCAACTACTTCACTCTCTTAGTTCTCTCTGTGTCTCCAGTGGCCTGGTACACAGCCATAACTTGCTTCAAGGCAGCCCCCTAGTGCTTAGCTTCCTCTTAGGAGTATAGGTTCCCAAGAGTATAGAAGATATAGAGAGTATTGTAGGAGCCTTCTCCTCACCTTCCACCTTCTTTTCTGTCTTTGATTATCAACCTGAGACCCACCCGGATCTCTCCACACTTCTCTCCCAGATCCTCAGGCACTGCCACATTGCACAGTGTGCTGGATGCTGTCTACTTGTTCCTGGACTCACAGCAGTATTGTGCCCTGGCAGCACAGCTGCCATCTTGCAGACCTTCCTTAACTTCTACTGAGCTCCAGTTTTCTACTAACAAGACCTCAAGTAACTGACACATCCAGAAAACTCTATACACTGTCTTAGAAAAGAGCTTCCTACCTTAGCTAAAGATATCATTCAATAGAATTAGGTCTGGGAGGTGCCCTCTCTTGAGGTAGCTAGTGACTCTACCTACGGAGAAACCATCATTCTCCCATCCCTGCATTCCTCACGTAGCAGGCTGCTCCCAGAACAGCTGCCATGGTGCCATAGCCCTTCCTGCTAGGACTTCTGGCTTGTGTCTACAGCTCTATCAGGTTCCTCCCTGTATTCCATTTATATACTTGAGTTCATGTCCTGGGCTGCAACAACAAAACCCATGAAGTAAATTGCTCAAACCAATAGAATGTATGTCTTGCAGTTCTAGAAAATTCCAGAAGTCAGACATTGAAGTATTGGTAATGCTGGCTCTTTCTTCCTCGGGTCCAGCGCTGCAGAAGACCCTGGACATGCCTCAGTGTTGGCCGCACCACGCTGTCTGTCTCCGAATCCTCCCTGATTCTCTGTCTGGTATCTAGACCATCCCCTCCACTCTTCTACAGTCACTGGATCAGGGCCTATCCATCGCAAGGTGAGGACCCACCTTAGTCCAGCTCGGCCTTACAAATCTAGAATGACTGTTTCCAAAGAAGTTACAATCACAAGTCCCAGGGGTTAAGATGTGAACATCTATTTCCCTGAAGCTGAGCTTCCCCAAAGACCCTAGATGTGGCTGTTCACATCCCTCCTCACCCTCCTGACAGCTCCAATCCCAGCAAATGAGTTGGGCCCTAGGTACTGGCACTGCTCCTGCCTCTTGCTATTCACCCAGCCACCAAGACTCCTTGGGGGAGATTCAAAGCCAAGGCTGCCCTGCCCTGCCCATCCCATCTGCAGATTCAGTCTCCTCACTCCACCTCCTTATGCTCCAGTCTCCAGCCCTGTACATGCATGCGTGCACACACGTGCGCGCGCGCGCGCGCGCGCGCACACACACACACACACACACACACACACACTGGCCTTGCCTGTAGAGATTGGTACCTTCCCACCTTACAAGATTCTGTTCACACATCAAGAAATCGTATTTGAAATTCAATAGCTTGGGCATCATTCAGCATGCCACTGAGGTGTGCCTTTCTAATTAAAGTTTGGCTTATAGCTTTGGCATTGCCTACCTACTCACCCAAGGACACCAAAACTACCAAATTGATGGAAGGTGGCTGCTACCCATCAACAACCTGATGCCTGGTCCATGTCTATACCTAAGAGGTGCTCCTGAGAGGACAGGAGAATACAAAGGGTGCCTCTCCTCCTTCAGGGTCAAAGCTCAAAGCCAACAGACTTTCCAGGGCAGCAAGCCTCCATGGGCTGTGTGGGATTCCTGACTGAAGTCAGTGGCTCCACAGCTAATTGCCTTGTAAAATGTTTGCTGAAGCATGCAGCCAGGCAAATGAGCTTAAATACCCTGTTCGACACTCCCATCAACCCCAATGCAAAGGTACTGATGGACTGCCATCATAAAACGCACTGTGGATCTGGGTGATGTGAAATGTGTTTGTTCATGGAGCAAATTACCTGAGCTTGTCTTTGGCCTCTGGAGTCTGAAAAGGTAAACCAGCCAGCCTGTTTGTCATAGGGTCTTTGAATTATTCGAGAGAAAGCAGAGAATATGTGTTTGGGTTGGCTCAACCCCCAAGGAGCATTTTACCTAATTAACTCCCATAAAACCACTTTGAGTTAGGTGAGGTGAGTTAAAAAGTCAGGTCTAATTCACAAGTAGCCGGGGGACCACATCTCAAAACTCACCCTCCCAAATGGAGTCTAGGCTGGGCCTCCATCTAGAGTTTGCTGCTGAGTGGGGCAGACAGGAGTAACGCCTCCTATCTTCCATCAGATGCTTCATAGTACACCACAGTCCTTGCACTGAGCTGCTTTCATGCTGCCTCTTCTCCTGGGCCATTGTCTCTATATCTTATAGCCTAGTACCAGGTCTAGAACCAGCAGGAATTCTAAAATACCACTGCCTGGATGAGCGTAGTATGATAAATAACAGATATCTGGTGCTGATAGGCACTTCCGCCAATGTAAAAAGTGTCTTGGAAGCTGACCCCTGTATTCCCCCTGTCTACAGTTCCTTGAATGAGCCGTTTACCTGTGGTGCTGAGAGAAAGGCAGTTAGCACCTTCCAACACCACACACAGCACGGAAGCATGCAGCACCATCATCCTTCCTCTTGAGAGTCCAGGTTAGGTCCATTTGCAGAGCACATTTTCCCCCTTGTACCTGTCCATAAGCAAATGACAGTAATGTCAAGACTACACTGCATAAGGCATAACATTTAGTAGCATGCAGGCCCACAAAGACAGTCATAAATAAGTTGTAAAGAACAGAAGAGCAATCCAGGATGGAATATGGGCTTGAAGGATGAAGAGAAATTCTCTGCAAGCACAGAGAGATAGCTCTCCCACCTGTGCTCCAGGAGAAAATGAAACAAACTGAAATCCATAGGGGAAGCAGCTGCCCAGGTTGAGAGCCCTCCTGAGACAGCAGACCTCCCACATCTCCCCTGTGCAGCCGGCAAATCCCTGAGGCTTTTCTATGTACCCTCCCTCAGGCCCTGGGAGGGGCATATTAAAAGCCAGGAAGGGATGTTGTATACCTGGGGAAAGAAAACTCTATTACATTGCTAACATTGGGGTGTGCCAGCCATCACAGCATACTGCCTAGCAATGCTGTCATGGACAAAGTGAGCTGCATCCTGGAGCCTGGTGCATGCCACAGAGTCTAGGTACTCACGGGAGCAAATCCAGTATCAAAGCAGTAATAATTCAAGGAAGGGAAATGGTGACTGTCCTCTGTATAACAGAAAACAAACGACACATGGACATGCATGCACACACACACACAGAGAGAGAGAGAGAGAGAGAGAGAGAGAGAGAGAGAGAGAGAGAGAG
>JAPYYD010003221.1:0-14394 GCA_028551405.1 Uromys caudimaculatus
TATGAGCTTTTCTGCGTTCCTGTGAGAGAGAGGATTGTCTCCCGGAGCTGCCTGTCTATGGAATCCTAGTGTCCCAGGCAGAAGTTTCCTGCCACAGGCGCCCGCTTTTGGGATCCAGGGGGGTTTTTAGGCCCGCCTACCTCGGTCCCTGAATCTCGCGGGTTTGGGGCAGTACCTGATGAGCTGTGGGGCGTGTCTTTGGCCCTCTGCTGGGTCTTGCGATCTCTGGCAAGGGATCTTTGTCCCGGCGCTGATTAGCTGTGGGGCCCTGTGGCCCAAGCTGAGGTTTCCGGCCGTCGCCGGAAGCTGCTGGCGGTCAGTCTCTGTGGCCTGGTGAGCTGTGGGGCGTGTCTCTGGCCCTCTGCTGGGTCTTGCAATCTCCGGCGAGGGATCTTTGTCCCGGCGCTGATTAGCTGTGGGGCCCTGTGGCCCAAGCTGAGGTTTCCCCTGTGGAGCCTTTAAACTTGTGGACAGAGCTGAAGGAGACGCGGAAGACCTCCAAGCCTTACGTTTCCTGTCTGTGATTTCCATCGTGGACCCCTGGGTCTTCATCATTTTCAGGACTTCAGTATTCCGGATGTTATTACACAAGGTTTTCGCAAGACCTCTGATCTACAGAAACTGGCGCAGCCATTCCCAGGGAACTAACATGGAACCCACTTTGTGAGGGCTTTACTTGTTCTGGTAAGCTGAAAATTCAGCACACATTCAGACAAAGAACCATGGTTGGAAAAGCCTTACAATTTAAATTCTTAAAAACTCTCCCATGAGGAACTAGAGAGATGGCTCAGCACTTAAGAGCATGTACTTTTCTTCCAGGGGACCTGGGTTTGATTCCCAGCACCAATATCAGATGGCTTATCAGATGGCTTGCAAAGAGATACCACTTTTAACTCCAGGTCCAGAGGGATCTGACACCTCTGGCCTCTATGCACACCTGGATTCATGTGCATATAACTACACACAGACACAAAGATGCATACACGCGTGTGCGCATGCGCACACACACACACACACACACACACACACACACACACACACTTAAAACTAATAATAGTAAATTTAAAATATTTTCCACAGCTAAGTCATCTCTTTTCACAGGTATCTATAAACTGTTTTGGTCTCTTTAAAAAGTCTGTGTTCTTAACAGCAACTAAAATGTGTAAGTTGTAAACAAAGCTGACAGTGTTATTGCAACGATCTTAATCATCCCAACATTTGTACTTGATGGCCCTAAATTTTAAAGCAGTCTTAAGACTTATGATTTTTTATGAAAATGTAATAAATACTGTTTCACTATTTGGGTTTGTAAGCCAAGCAATGTCTCACACATTTTTTTCAATAAAACCTCTTATTTTATATCCTTGTTTCTCTCTCTCTCTCTCTCTCTCTCTCTCTCTCTCTCTCTCTCTCTCTTTATTTTTGTCAAATGAACTATGACTAATCTGAGTTATAGATACATTTCAGAGGAGTGAGTTGGGAAACCAGATCCGGTCAGGCATTTGGAGAGATCATTTCAAGAGCTCACTGCCACAGGTGAAGACCTGCAACTCCCATGTAGTTAAATGAGGCAAGGTGTAACTAGGGCTAACAACTCAAAAGTGGAAAAAGGAAACTGATCTTTTGAAGTCTGGCCTCTTGTAGGTGAAGGCAGCAATGCCAATGGGAATCATTAATTTGCATGTTGACTCCAAGATTTTCAATTCGGAAGCCTTCATTTTCACATTGATGGATCCTTTGAAGAAGAGGATTAATGTTTCTTGGGAAAACACTGGTGTGTGATTTACCAATTTCAGCTGTGTGAACTCACAGGGCATTGAGCACAGTAAGAGGCCCACTCAGGACATAGCCTCTGTGGAGGGCGATGGCAATGGCCTTCACACCTGCCTCTTACAGCTTCAGAAGAGGGAATGAGGTGTTACTTGGGGCTGCTGTGAGCTGTGCTAGCCTGACCAGAGCAAAGCAGGGCTCAGAAGGACACTGGGAGCACAGGTCAGCAACACCCAAAGACAAAGTAGAGAGGGGTGGAGTGCCCCTGCACTGGGAGAGGCTGTTCTAGCTGGAGCTCACAGCAAGAGCTTTAGACATTTGTAAAGCAGTAGATGGGGATATGAGAGAGTGTCTGAGTCCCTGAGCATCCTGACACTCAGACACTGAACCAGTCTCGAGGTCTGCAGCAGGCAGTCCCTTCCAAAGACAAGAGGAGCTCCCTTCTTTCCAGTTCAGCAGAAAACCCATTTTTCTCAACTCTAGTTTGTCAGAAATCTCAGAGATGATATTAACTTAGTATATATATATATATATATATATATATATATATATATATCACATTATACATCATATAACATAAGCAAATAATATAGTGTACGTGTGTGTGCATGTGTGTGTGTAAAGCAAAACTGTGAAAAAGCCAAATGAGGACTATAGGCAGTGTGTATAAACTGAGAGTATGACACAATGAAAAATGCACTTGGTTTGGTTTAGTTTTTGTTTCTATGTTCAATGTGAATGATACATTTTTTTTATTTTGGTCCAAGAAAGTGCATCTTTTTGTGTCCTACTTCTAGAAGATATGCTATGGTAATGGTCTAGATAATTTGATAAAACACCAAATGAATCAATAGATGCCATTTTATAATATTTTGCAGAGGAAGTTTTTTTTTCTATGAGCAAATAATTGCCAGCAATATTTCAATCTCTAGCCATGCAAGTGTGGATTTTCTGAAATGGGGCTTATTTTACCTTAAAGTTTCCTAGGCTTATCCAAGAGCTTAGTGCTCCTGTTCGTTTTACATGAAATGCTGATAAACTGCTCTGATGATAGCCACGCCCGGTTACAGTCCACTGTGCAGGGATCCTCACTGGCTGATCATTAACAGTAAATCACTGACAGACCTCCTGCAGAGCAACTGGCTGGGTGCGAGTTGCTCAGTGTCCACTGGAGGGAGACAAGACTGAATGGCTGTGATGCAAATGGAGATTCTCAGTAGTAATGTGCTCCTGCGGTGCTAAGATGTCCCCTGCAGAGCTACAGGCAAATGTGTCTGAAGAACTTCTCAGGGAGCAGGTGTTTCCTCAACACACTGAGAGTGGGTACACAGGACAACTGAACACCGAAAGGACATTCAAAGACAGTCCACAGAAGAAGGGACACATATCGTTAAGAAATGCAGAAAACCATGCAGCCTAATCAAAGAAATGCAAAGGGTGAATTAAATGATGGAGGGCCAAGCAAAACACTGTGGCTTACAAAACTTAGAGAGGTTACATAATGCTCTGGGAAGTTTGTCAGTTTCTACACCCTTTCTTGATAGCAGCCTTACTACGGATACACTAAGAGCCTAAAATGATCTAGGGTACCAGTATTGGAATTACACACACACACACACACACACACACACACACACACACACACACACACGCGCGCGCGCGCGCGCGCGCGCAATAAGGATTAAAGAAGCAAAACTTCAAGTGATAAAAAGAGGATGCAAACTACTTTAAGGTGTGACTGATAAATCTGTACACACACAAAAAAATAACTTGCAAAAATAAATCAAAGAAAGCATGAATCACAGTTGCTCTTGTCCATAACTCTTTACATTCTTCAAGATTTAAGTGAGATGATAAGTATTTCTTTTACATGAAAGTATATTTGAAAAGATGTCTAGAACTGAAGTGAGAAAGTAAGAGGAAAAGGCACCCAGGGTGAGCTTTGGGTCTGAAGGATCAGAGTATGCAGAGGCAGGCAGGCGTGAAGGAGGGCAGCAGGCTTAGTCCCAAGTGTGGGATTCAGGACCAAAACCTCACAGAGAAGGGGCTGAGAGAGTGGCAGTTTTCACACCATGAAGTAGACAGTGGATCAGCAGTAGAAGCTAGAGTTCTGGGAGGCCTGCCTGCTGGTAACTGGAGGCTTTGAAACGAGGGCAGTCTGGTGGATGGAGCTGGGGCCTCACACTGGAATGTGGACTGTGAGTGGGGCAGGTGGGGCACCAGAGAGCATGAGAACTGTGTGCCACTCCTGACACAGTGCTACAGTCTTTGTACTGAACACGCTAAGGAAGTAATGATTCTATAAAGAGCCTGGCCCTGGATGTTCCTCCTATGGAACCCACTGAATAAGAGGGAGGGGTATTTTATGAGTTATGTGACACATTTATGTGAAAGGGGACACAGGGACTCTATGTGCAGGCCCAGAGAGGCCTTGTTGCAAGACTCCCCTTAACGATAAAAATGAGTCAAAGACTCTAGTTTTTAAATGTGAACAAAAACTGTTAGGCACAGCAGAATTTAAGTCATTTAAATTTTAATAGTTGAAACTCACTATGTGGCTAGGATAGACCCAGGAGTAAATACATCACAGCATGGTGGTTTTTGAACAAGCACCATGGCCATCAGAATACAAAGGGAAAAGCAGAGACTCATGGGAAATCAAAATGTTACTACCATCACACATATCAGGAAGATGAGGGCAAGATGGAACTGGATTCAGGCAGCAGGGAAAGAGGAAATGAGTGCTCAGTGGCTAGGATTCAGAGCTCATGGGATCCTACTGTGACTCATGGATCCACCAGGGGACTCGTGGATCCACCAGGTGGCAGGAGTCTGTGTCCTTTCAGTTCCACTGCAGTGTGCCACTTTCTGTCTCTGAGTCTCTGTGTCCCCATAAACTGCTAGGGAAAGGAGAAGCACTGTGACAAGAGTGCTCATCTCTTCCCCTACATTCCCAGTGTTCCTGGACAATGGGTTGAGACTCCTGGTTGAGATTCCTGTGGATTTTAAAGAGGTTAAAAAAAGCTAATTGTCTTTGTTACTTTTCTATTGCTGCAACTATATAAGCTTACAAAGGCAACTTTTAAGGGAGAGAAGTTTACTTTGTTTTATAGTTGCAAGATACTCCATCATGGAAAGTCAAGACAGCAGGAGCTCTTGTGGTGACTGCAGGCAGAGAGCAGAGGAGGATGCTGTACTCAGGTCACGTCCTGCCTCCTACCCAGTCCACCACCCCAGTCACCCACAGTGGGTGGGTCTTCCCATTTCAATATAGTAAAATCAAAATAGTCCCCCACAGGCATGCCCAGAGGCTAATCTAACCTAGTAATATCGTCTATAATAGAGCTAATAATCTAATGATCTTCCATGTGTGTGCCTAGAGGTGTGTCTCCAGGGCAATTCCAGGTGCTGCCAAGGATGACGATCAACAGACACTAACCACCATATAAACTATGAAGACAAGTTATTCATTTAGTCTCAAGTCTACTTACCACGTATTCCTAGACCTTCAGGAAAGTAGAAATTCCATAAACACCAAAACCTGAACAGCCCCCACACTTACTGCCAGGCATGCTAGGCCAACACTTCTGAAAGTGTGGCCTGGACAAGCAACAGTAGCTTCATTACCTGGAAATGATCAGAAATGCAGATTTTAGCTCTGATGAGTCTAGTCTCTGGATGAGGCCAATCACCTTCTCTCATTGGGCTGCCTGGAATGGATGACTTTCTCGTCCCAGAATGGTCTCCAGGTGGAGCAGAGCTAAGATCACAGCTAATTGAGGTTGGGTGTTTGGGGCTTCCTCTTCCTGACTTTCACAATTGCCTAACTTAGTAAAAGACATCAGCAGGTCTCATCTGTTGTTGACAAGAGAAACATTCCAGTCTTTGAGAAAACCAAGCATTCAGACATCAGTCTCGTCTTGAAAATCATCACAGTGAAGGTATCTAGAACTTACTATGCCCTGGCAAAAATCTGCAAAATCAAAAGACTTGATTTTTGTTGTTATTTCGATTACCAGAATGCTGAAACTAAGAATAATTATCAAGCATCATCAAGAAAATCAAGAACTATCTTTTCAGTCAAGCTCACAAAGTATCGTGATAGTTTCATACTTAGGATGCACCAGGAACCTAATTGGAAAGAGGAGACAAAGTTAAAAGTTGCACCATCCAACACACCTGTTACCAAGTGCTGCCGTTTTAAGCTGTCTTGGTTACTTTTCTTTTGCTGTAATAAGACAGGTGACTAAGGCAACTTATAGAGCAACATATTTAATTGGTGACTTACAGTTTCAGAGTTTTAGAGCAAGAACACTGGGTGGGAACAGCTGAAAACTCCCATCTTGATCAAGAAGTAGAAGACAGAGAGCTAACCACAAATGATGAGGGCCTTTGAAACCTCAAAAACCACTCCCAGTGACAAAGCTCCATCACCAGGCCATACTTCCTAATCGTTCCCAAACTATTCCATGAAATGGGGACCAAGTATTCAAACATGTGAGTCTATGGGGGCCATTCTCATTCAAACAACCACAAGGGTATAGTCTTGAAACAACAAATCCCTTAATTATAGATAATTACATTTGCAATTAGCTTAGCACTGTACTGAACCTGGGCAAACAATGAAACCAGTAACTTTCCCACATCAATTTAGTAACAGTGTAACAAACATCCAGATCTTGTCACATCTGAAGCTATGATGGAAGAGCCATTCAGGCAGTAGGCATCTGTCAAAGTGAGAACAAAGACTCAATCCATCAAAGTCCATGGTTGTGGGAGAGTCCCTTAACATATTAACCTTGCTTTTTGGCTTCTATAGTTCTGCTTCTGGCTAACTATTTTTGCTAACTGAGGTATGTCAAAAATACGATTTTTGTGCTTAAAAGTCTACCCTTAGAATGTCTTGGTACTGAACTGAGATCCCAAACACCCAGTATAGTTACTGTCTTGCTAATAAAGACTTTTTGTTGGCTTGAACTATAGTACCAAGAAGCATTCATGAACCCCAAAAAAACCAATCAGGAGCTGATCCAATGCAATCATCCAAGGGTCTTTATTCACAAGCTTGGGTTTGGGCTTAACTCACCTCTGATCCACAGAATGGTTCCGGTGGAGAAAAAGTCCCAAACATTCATCAGGACAAGATTTTACAGGAAATGAAAAATGAGGAGTGAGTGTTTCTAGCCTGGTAAGCATCTAATTGGGGGACTTCTGTGGCCTTTAACATAATTGGCTGGTGCTGGGGACCAAACCATAAATGTAGCTTCTGCTTTTCTCCTGGTTGGTGGTTCTTAGGCAGGGGCAGGCTTGTAGCCTGGGGGTACAGATCTGTTGGGGGAATAACCTGGAGACTGGTGCTAGATGCAGGTCTTGTTTGGGGGGTGGGTAAACTGGAGACACAGATCTTGTTGGGGGTAACGTGGAAAGTGGAGCTAGAAGCTGAATTTGTTGGGGGAGGGGGTAACCTGGAGACACAGATCTTGTTGGGAATAACTTGGAAACTGCCCCTAGGTACCAGTCTGTAAGTTTACTTGAATTCAAAATTAGGTCACGTTTTCTAAGATAGTGTCTGAACCAAAAAAATCTAGTCACTCAGAACCAGTGTCCAAATAGTCTTCTCTGGTGTGTAGACCTCACAACATTTCTGGAGGCCCCAGTGAGATCTCCAGAGTCCATACCTTGAAATACTGGGGTTTGGAAGCTCTCTGGAGCCAGAAAGAATGTGGTGTTCAAGAACTCCTAGGGTTGCACAACCTGAGTTGTTCCAGGATCCCAGGATGCCGTCTGTCTGATGAATTGCTGCCCAGTGTTTCTGAGGAATATGACACCTCCACCCCAAAAAGGGAACACAATTGAAAGTCACCTGGTTTGTCACTGCTAGAGGTAAGTCTGGTTTAGGACACAAAGGGTCATAATGGAGAGGCTTATGGTGGAGCTATGTCTGGAGTCCAGGTGAGACTTCATCAAACTCCCCTGGGCTCTTCAGGTGCATGAATTCATGGTGACGACCCTGGTTGCCTTTACTGTGTATCTCTCTGTGTTCCTGTCAGTTCTGTTGATTGGAGAAATGACCTAAAATGGAAGGGAAGTGAGCCCTCCTGGGACCACAGCTACTGCTGCCCCTGGGATGACACACAACTTCCCACAGGCTATGGGTCATGCTGCGTCATCCATGCTGCACCCCTCTTCTGGCAGGAGCTGTGGCTGCAAGCAGTTGCTGCTGTTGCTATGGTGATGCTAGCAGCAGGGGCCCCTGAGTGGTATAGTGATTGGCAGCCACAGGTCCAGAGGGAGTTTTATGAAGGAGGATGGATATGAAAACTTTGGACCTTTTGTAAAATCTATTGGCCACTTTTTGGAATCAGATAGCCCTGTGACAGTGCAGGCTGTCTGGAACATGACTGGGGAACTCCAGAACCCCAAATAGTTTCCAGTATTGATGAGTGGTTTTCTCTATTGTGAGACCCCCTACCTCCTGGCTACTTGTGCCCTCTTGTTGGTTTGGTCAGGTCACCCAGAGAAACTCCAAACCTCTGCCTGTTCTCAGTCCTGGTGGGAGAAATTTACCTCCCCTCCTCCTGCTCCGGGAGCACTGATCAGGACTCTCACTACTTGGTTGCTTGCCCCAAGCTTGTGATCTCCCTCCCCTCCCCCACCACCTAATTAGATAAGCAACCAGTTGCACCCAGGAAGAGGGAAGTAGTTATTCTACTTTATCAATCAGTGTTTTGTACCCCAAAAGTGAACAAGGTAAAGAGAAATAGTCAATTTTTGCCAAGTCATTTTAGGATTGAAGCAGCTGCTCGAGAGCATTGCTTTTATCATGCATTTGGACCCCAGATATTAGAAAAGAAATCTCAAAAGTTAGAAGGATTTGGCAATATGAATAGGTATGAATTATTAGAAATTGCTCAAAAGTTTATGACAACCATGACTCTATAGAAAACTCAAAACAAAGCAAAGATAAAAGAGGTTCCAGAAAGGAACCAGAGACACCAGGAAAGAATTCTTTATAAGATAAGCATATAAGAATGACCTACCTCCATGACTACAAAGGGTTCTTTCCCAGACCCTGGGACCCTGTAAAAGGCTAGCAGCCTATCTGTCCAAAAGGCTTGATCCTTTTTGGCCTGATTGTTTGTGGGCAGCTGCTGTTACAACCATCCTAGTAGATACGTCAACGACTTAACCAAGTGTTAAGGAGCCAAATCCGGACCATTAGCAGCCAGTGCAATCAGGAGTTCGGGACCTGAAATAGGAGCTCAGAGTGAGATCCACAGCACTTACGGCTGCAGACTCAGCCTGATGCCAGTGTAGCTGTGCTTCACAGTGTGGCTCTGTAGAAATAGTGTAGCTTTACTTCTGACTCATCCTTAGCCTTTCCTTTGAGACCTGAGTTTATGGAACAAGATTTCTGATTAGAATCCTCACCTTTGGTATAGATCTAATCCCTGGGCTCGTGGGCCCTGAAGAACTAAATAAGAACCAGGTTCCAAAGTTTCTCAAAGAGAGGAAATAAAAGCCATAAACTCAGAAAAATGTTTAACAACCCAAAGTCAAATTATTTCAAAACAATGTTGGCCCTCTAAATTATCAAAGCATCTTCAAGACAGAAATCACCCAGTGCTAGGTAGATGTGTTGAAATTTGATGTTTTAATTCCATTTCAGATGGAAGCAATGTGGATGAGGAGGCAGAGGCAGGAGGGTCTCTAGATTGTGTTAAGCCTGGGTTGTATATTGAACGCCTTTCTCAAAAGAACAGCCACAAGAAAGTAACATGGAAGCAAGCTGTCATCTCAGGGGATATCAGCTGCTATGATTTGAACATTTTACAGGTCAAATTTAGTCCTATGAAAAGAAACTCAAATACGAGGTGACAGCCCAATGGCAGAGCACTCGTGTAGCACAGACAAACTGAAGGAAAGGAGGGAGGGAGGAAGAAGGAAGGGCCAAAGACGAGCAGTGCTACAGGCATACAAGTGTTTCCCTAAGAATTGGAGGGAATCGAGCTGCCCCACATGGGGAGCAATGCTGGCAGTTGACTACAGTTCGGAAACTGGGCATGATTGCTCCTGTGTTGCTATACAGAAAGGACTTGAACGGTAGAAAGCCGTGGCTGTGCCCATTTCATAGGTGCTTTAGAGTCAGAAACCTTCAGGAGATGTTTCCAGCTAAAAAATGTTCAAGTGGCACCTCTGAGCCTTAAAATTTTATAGCTAGGTAAAATCAGATTTTTCTTGAGATTTCCAAATGAAGCTTTGAAGGTTTTGAAGTTAGTCCTCTAGAGGGAGCCCAAGTGCTTGAATACTAAAAGTGAGCCTCCCCGGGCATCTCCCCGGGGTCAAGATTTCAGAGCTGCAGAGGAGCAGCCTTGGAAGATGCTACTAACAGGAGACTCCTAAGCCCAGCCTCAGAGTCAGCCCATGGAGCAGATAACAGCGCACAGAATTCTTCCTGTCCCTGCTAGCGCTGTGGCAGCGTACACCCTCCCTCCTGATACTTGGGGTACTGAGACAGGAGAGCCTGAGTTTGAGGCTACAAAGTGAGGCACTGTGCTTTCTCATTGCAAAGCTCAGCACAACACAAAACAGCACAACTCAGAAATCAGTCTCTCCTGCTCTTGCAGTTGTAAAGGGAAATGGGGTTGAGCTTTGGACAGTCCTCAAGTTCCCAGGCTCAGCCATTTTTTGGATTTGATTCTAAGATCCCAAATTCAGCTGTAAAATCTCTTTCCTTATAATCCAGTTTTGCATCAAAGCTACTTAGAACCAGAAGCAAAACAAAAAGCTGCAGCTTACTGAGACGTTTTTATTTCTTCTTCTGTTTTCATGGGCCCAAGTAAGGATCAAGGTGACCAGAGCTGGGGTGGGAAGAGCATGAGGTAGTGGTCCGGTCCGGTCCGGAGCAGCGAAGATGTTTTCAGATGCCCCTGGAATCTCTGCACTCACAGGCACAGGAGACTGGTGTGTGTGACATTCATCCTACTATCTAGGGGTGGAAATGGCACATCAGACTCTTCTTTGGGGATGGCTTACCCAGGAAGCTTGTTTTTCCCTAGTCTGGTGGATGAAATGAGTGGATGCTTTCCTAGTACTTCAGCTGGAAGTCTTGCCCCAGACAGGTGCTGCACTCGCCTGCCTGCCTGGTGGGGCCACCTCTCCCATCTGCCTTAGCCACGCAGCCTAGAAGCATTACTGCTGATTGTTACTCTTGCTGTTATCATTATTCTAAAGATGATGAAGTTGGGGTGGGCTCAGTGGTTGAGAGCATTGGCTGCTCTAACAGAGGACCAAAGTTCAATTCCGGCATTAGTGGTGCACTCACAGCCCTCTGTAATTCCAGTCCCAGGGGATCTGACACCCTCTGTGACTCTGTAGGGCATCAGGGATGCATGTGGTATACACACTTACATGTAGACAAAATACCCATTTAAATTACACACATAAGTAATGACTGATAAAGAAAGAAAGAAAATTAATTAAATACGTTGTGTGCATCCTATAAAAGCAATCCTGGTTGTTTAAAACCAAGAGAAGTCCAATGATGTTGTAGGAATGTGCTATTCACTGTAGTGTGAGAAATTGCTGCCATGGACACTTTGGCCCAACTCCTCCCAAACACTGGAGAGTGTGGTGTCAGCGACGTGTGACAGTGTTTGTGACCTGCTCACTTCACTCAAGCTTCTCTCACCTTCCACACATTCCACCTGTCAGAATTCTGGTCCAAATGCAAATGTCTGCACCACGTTCTCACAAAGTCCTTTTATGGTCCATTTGGTCGGACCATAACCTGGTTCCAGACTTTGTTTTGTCTCAGGACCCACCCTCTTAAAAACACACTAGCTTGCTGAAGGCTTATCCAGCTGCCCCTGCTGAATGACCTGCTCTTGCTTTCCATCCTGTTCTACTTGATCACATTTGATCTGATGTAAAAGAAGCTATATGTTCCAGTTATATATTGAATCTAGAATGTACCAGAAGTTGTAATTCCTGTTGCTTTTTTGTTCACATCAGAGAAAATAAACACTGATTGGATGCTAAGATTCACTCTTGGGCAACGTCAGTTTGGGCTTTTACGAAATATATTCCGTTTATTTACTTATTTTGTGTGTGTGTGTGTGTGTGTGTGTGTGTGTGTGTGTGTGTGCACTTGTGCACATGAATGCTACTGTGCATTGTGTGGCAGTCAAAGGACAACTTTTGGGAGTCAGTTCTCTCCTTTGGGCATGATTCCAGGGATCAACCCAAAGTCAGCAGGCAAGCTCATTTACCTGATGAGCTTGTTGGCCCAGTTTGAGCTTTCACTGAACCCTTAGCCCCTCTTCCACCATCAGCTGCAGGAAAGCAGTCTCTGTAGTGATACTTTTTGTCTTATGTGACTTTCTAGGTCCCAACAACCAAGTACTCAAACATTTTAATTGTAATTCAACATAGTGACTAAATTGCTAATTTTAATAGGAATTACAGAATGTGGGTTTTTCTGGTTCTGTCTTGCTTTCTATATTCTCAGTTCATAGTCTATATTGTACAACATTTATCATTGGAACCTATTTGGTTTTTTTTTAAAGATACATTTTTTAAAGGAAGTTTGGATGTTTAATTTGCTACTCAAATACCAATTTTCAAACTAGGAACTGAGTGTACTACGAATGTCAAATGAGAACTCTCTCAATAGATTTTTTTAAATGCTCTTGACTAATTCAAAAGCTGTTTCTACCTCCTTCTTTGCTTGCCTCAGTATTCCTGGGAAGCCTTTTGTTTTCCTAATGAGAAAGCAGAGTAGGGTGGAGCAGAGCACTCTCTGACACTTTCTCTCCTCTTGCCCTGCCTTCACTGCAGATGGGATGCCTGAACCCTTGGGGGAGCTGAATGGTAGCTTTGCCTGTGTCTTCCAGGCAAACAGAAAATGTCATCCAGAATCCGTGCACAGTGGCAGACTAGTGCCTGTCACAAGTGGCATGTTGAATGCGATCTGAAAGGCAGCAGAGAAGCAGCATCATGGTGTCCTGACTCCAAAGACACAATGCAAGCCTCTGGGCATGCTGGTGGCTTTCCCACACTCCCCCTGACCTGCCGGCTTGCCCTGCTGCATAGACATCACCTGGACGTGAAGATCCTCGGTCTCCACCAATGGTTTCTTCTAATCTCAAGCCAAGTACATTTTTAGACCATTAAGCTTCTTCTGCAGGATACTGATGCCACTAAGGCTGGAGGTGGTAAGACACCTACACATCCAGTGTGTCCTCAAAGGCTCCAGTCCTTCATGAGTTCTAGGTTACCTTCATGGTTCTGATGTGTTCTTGCTATTCTCTATGACCAGAGTTCTTCTCTGACTGTCATTCTCTCAGGTCCTCAATGAGGTTCAGGGTCAAAACAAGAACCAAGGATAGTGACAAACACTGTAGCCTCCTGTACCAATCCCCACATCATGTAGACAGTGGGTCTCAACCTGTGGGTCATGGCCCCATTGGGGGTTACACATCAGATAGTCTACAAATCAGATATTTACATTACAATTCGTAACAGTACGAGCATTAGAGTTATGAAGTAGCAATGAAATAATTTTATGGTTGGAGGTCACCACACCATGAGGAATCAAATTAAATGGCCACAGCATTAGGAAGGTGAGAACCACTGATGTATGACCTAAAGGACTCTAAGTTCTGAAATGAAAAAAAAATATTTTACATGTGAGCTTCCCCATAGGGGAGCCAATATGGCTAGAAATGTACCTAGACTGACTAAATGTTCCTAGAGAAACTCTGACTAAAGGTTCCTAGAGAAACTGCATTTTTTCCTTTAATAAACTTAGATCTAAACTGTCATGTGGCTACTGGCTAGCAATGGGACACTGCAAGACTTATGGTATTAATAAAATCTGCATTATTTATCGCTAACAGTAGACCTGTTTCTCTGGCTGAATCATGACTAGCATAGAAAGCAACTGGCACCTTCCAGGGGAAGAGCCTTGCTACACAAAGCCAAATAATGGGGCTGACAGGGCTGGAGGGTAGCAAGCATCCACCAGCAGGCCACCTAGAAACTTCACAGGACTCTGTGAACTCTGTGGACTGTCACCAAAACCATCCTTTGAATCTAATCTCGAGTTTTCAGTGACTTCTGTTTGCTGCAGTGAGTGGTGTGAGCCTTGTCTAGTTTACTACAGGGCACAGATGGTGAACTTAGAACTGGCTTTGAAAACAATTATTTAGACATGCATAGATATCAAGAAGTGTTTTGAAAGACACAATTCCAGCTTCTGGCTATTATAAATATAGCTGCTATGAACACAGTGGAGCATGCGTCTTTATTACATGTTGGAGCATCTTCTGGGTATATGACCAGGAGAGGTATAGCTGGGTCCTCAGGTAGTATTATGTCCATTTTTCTGAGGGTCCACCAAACTGATTTCCAGAGTGGTTGTACCAGCTTGCAGTCCCACCAACAGTGGAGGAGTGTTCCTCTTTCTCCACATCCTTGCCAGCATCTGCTGTCACCTGAGTTTTTGATCTTAGCCATTCTGACTGGTGTGAGGTGGAATCTCAGACTTGTTTTGATTTGCATTTCCCTGATGACTAGGGATGTTGAGCATTTCTTTAGGTGCTTCTCAGCCCTGCGAATTTC
>JAPYYD010003222.1:0-14394 GCA_028551405.1 Uromys caudimaculatus
GAGGGGACACGGGGTTTCCAAAGAAAAGGGGAATCATCGGAAATGTAAATAAAGTATCAAAAATAAAAAAAAAATGTAAATAAATAAAATAACCAATTTTAAAAAAAAAAAAAAAAAAGAAAGTGAGCTGATGATAACTAGGGCTGTCAGAAGTGTTAGAAGATTTAGGAGGTGATAAATTCCTACAGTATGAGAAATGTATCGGTGAGGACTGGCTTGAAGAACAAAGGAGGTCTGCAGCAAGATATAGAGACATGATTGGGGGGATAGAAATGTAAATATAACCATAGTGTCAATATATGACAGCCATGTGTTAGACATGCAAATATGGAGTTTTCTTGGCCTAAGAAAAGTATTGTCAATGGGAAAAAGCACTATACACATTTAATGAAAACAGTTCAAAGAATTAAAGAACAGAGTAAAGAAATGAGTTCAGTTACAAGGAAGTAGTAGGTGGTGCCTTCTCTTTGACCTGAAGTGCATTGTGCATGGTAGATTCTATAAAATTGAGCAATTACCCTCATATACGTATTAACTGTGTTTCTACTGCTGTGAGGGGATACTATGGCCAAGGTAACTTATAGAAGAAATAGTTTATTGGGGATTAATAGTTTCAGAGAGTTAGAATCCGTGATCACCATAGTCGGAAACACGACAGCAGGTAGACAGGCATGGTGCTGGAGCAATAGCTTAGAGCTTACAAACATTCAAAATATAAGCCATGGGACCATTCTCATTCAAACAACCTGTGAATTCAATATAAAAACTTAAGTTAAATGAAATAAATACAGATAAAATGGAGAAGCAGATTCATTGAGATCATTATATAACCAAGCACTAATGAAAATAAATAAGATACCTTAAAAGTATATTATATTTAAAATACTATGTGGTAAAAACTGTCTGTGCTTCCCTGTCAAATATCTATTACTTGTTACTGAAGTGCTCACTTCATCACATATTAACTCAGAATAATAAAAACTTGTCAGTAGTTTTATTGAATGACTGTGAATGGCATCAAGTAAGACATTGTTCTTCCTGTGTGGTTCAAAACATAACTTAGAAGGACTATTCTTTTCTTTTTTAACTTCATGTGTGTCTGTGGTTTATCAAGGATTTTAATAACCAAAGGTCAAAGATACACGGCACATTGATATGCGTGTCCTGATATTTATATATTGTAATGTGTTGGGACTGATATTTCTTCCAGTGACATCATCTAGTTTGAAAGAGCAAAGTACACAGTATTCCATATAAGTTTATCTCCTTTTTTCTACTTTTTCTCTGAAGTAAAGAGTGAAAAAAAATGTTAATTTTCTTAAGTATTTTAGAGCAGAGGTGAGTGGACTGCTCTCTTATTCATTGCTGCTGACAGTAACTACTTGATATTAAGGACTCTTATTTTCATTATTTCAATAATTATTTCTTAATTTGAGACAAATCCCCCTTTATTCTAATCAGCAGCAGCTGTGATCATTAGGTACTGATTAGAAGTGGCCTAGAACTTCATTCTTTTGCATTGCTTTTACAGATTCACAGGTCTTTAAATAAGAAAGGACAGTAAGGGTTTTTAATTCCAATAATTTTCAATAGACATACATTATTGACAGGTTGACACAAAACATCAAAGACACACAGAATATTAAAAATATGTATTTCCAAGACTTGCATAACTTAGTATCATTAAGCCAAATCCCATAAAATGAGGGATGGAGTCCTGGCACAAAGTAGGTTTCAAGAGCCAGAGTGCAAATCCTATAGATGTACTACACTGGTTTACCATATGGGCCCCTGTCTGTTAGGTGGTCAGATTGTCCATGCCAGGTCCATTTCAAAAGGTGCTTTTGGGAAATATAGCACACTGTTTCAAAAAGAAGGAATTTTCCACAAAGTCAGTTCTCTAAACCCAGGACCTACTAACATGTGCCCAGCAGAGCTTTGGTTCATTTGTTTTGCTGGATTCTAGTGTGTTTGTTTGAACTTCATCTACTGTTATCATCATCACTATTGCCATCACCGTCACAGTCACTGTCATTATCACCATCTTCTTCATCGTTACATACTGTAGGTGTCTGTGTCCTGAGAGAGTGAACTTTAGGGTGTGGATTTGGGTGGTTTGGGAAATAGGAGAGATCAGGGAAAAGATGGGGAAAGGAAAACCATAATCAAAATATATTGTATTAAAAAATCTATTTTCAATAAAAAGAAAAGAAACATTCTAAATAACATTTTTTAAAGTAATTTTCTGTTTTAAGACATTTTTAGTTCTAGGAAATCTAAGCCAATATCAGCGCAAATTTATTAAAATACAAATATAATTCTTTACAAAAGAAGTTTATAAAGCTTGTGGTGAGAGCACACTTTCAGTTTAAGTAGCTCAGTTGCACAACTTGCTTCTTCTTCTTTACCAATTTGACCCAAAGAAGTATTTTATTTTATTTAAATCCCAATTCATCATTAAAAGATCACAGTTGTTTTCAAAAATGATTCATGAATATCTTTTATAAATTCTGAAAGACAAATGTTTCAGCAATGACAGATCTATATGACTAATATCTAGCCTTGGTATATTACTATTTAGAAAAAAGAACACTGAATCCACCGAACGTGCTTTAAAAAGTTCTCTCCAGTCATATCTTTGGGTTGTTTCACTGTTTTCAGTTTTAAATAACACTGAAATACTCATCTTAGTACATTTGTCTGTAGGAGCTACCTGTGATTACTAAAACTTTAAATATACTGGTATAATTAATTTTCTTAACCATGAACAAAATACTTTTGAAAAAATGTACATTTTTTACCATGTCCCTGCCCACTTATGAGCAGAAGCCTTCTCCACCAGAAACCCAGCCAGCTCCCTGAAAACCAGGTAAGCCATCCCCTTTTCCATCACCCCTACAGCTCCTTACTCCCCATCTACACTCCACCCTACCTACACCGCCATCTGCCATCATCTCACCAACTTCCCCCTACATACACCCATATACACTTCTGCCAGATGATAATAAAAACATAAAATGTACATAACGACCATAAAAATTGTTAAAAGCCGCAAAGGAAAACCATGTAATGTATAAAGCCAGACCTTAGAATTACACCAGAGTTCTCAACAGAGACTCTAAAAGCTATAAGGCTCTGGGCCTTATAGACTCTTATATCTCTTAGAGTCTTATAGACTCTAAGAGATCGTAGATGCCAGGACAGACTACAATGATCAGCAAAACTTTCAATCACCATAGATGGAGAAAACAAGATATTCAATAACAAAATCAAATTTAAACAATATCTATCCACAAATTCAACCCTATAGAAGGTACTAGAAGGACAACTCCAACTCAAGGAAGTTAGCTACACACATGAAAACATGGGCAATAAATATGGTCACACGAACATAACCCAAAGAACACATGCACGCACACACACACACACACACACACACACACACACACACACACACACTACAAATATCACCACCAACTACAACAAAATAACAATAATTAACAATCATTGGTCATTGATATGCCTCAACATCAATGGACTCAATTCTCTAATAAAAATACCTAGAATAAAGGAATGGATGCAAAAATAGGATACAGCATTCTGCTGCATACAGAAAACACACTTCAACATCAAAAATACACATTACGTCAGAGTAAAAGGTTGGAAAAAGACTTTGCAAGTAAATAGACCCAAGAAGCAAGCTGGTATAGCTACTCTAATATCTAAAAATTAGACCTCAAACAGAAATTAACCAAAAAGGAAAGACACTTAATACTTATTAACCCGCCAAGATGACATTTCAATTTTTAACATATATGTCTCCAATGCAAGGGCACACACATTTGTAAAAGAAACATTACTACAGCTTAAATCATAATATCAATCCTCACACATTAATAGTGGGAGACTTCAATATCCCTCTCTCACCAATAATGGACATAAACTAAATGGAGAAATAATGGAGCCAACAAATATTATTAACTAAATGGACCTAACATATGTACAGAACATTTCACCCAAAAACAAAAGAATATACTTTCTTCACAGGACTTCACAGAGCATTCTCCAAAATTAACAAAATACTAGATCACAAAGCAGGTCTTAATACAAGAATATTGAAAGATTTCTCTGCATCCCGTCACACCATTGTAGGAGGAAAGAAAGGCCCTGCTGCCAGGGTGATGGCTGCTTCTACATAAACATTGGTAAACAGCAAGTGGGGCTACACAGCTGTGGAAGCAACTACTACATGAGGGACAAATTAAAGCCTGCCTAAGACGCTAGGGATTGGTGATGCAGATAATGACAGCCACTTGGGAACTGCCACTTGGAGGACACACTTACTTGGAACCAAAAGGATGCAGGTGGACGGTATAAAGGGCACTCCCCGAGAATTAGTAAATGAGCTTGCATTCTCTCCTGCTCCCATAGTCTGTGTCATTGATTCCATGCCTTCTCATCCACTGCCCCCAAGGGGCACACCCAACACGTCTGAGGACTCAGGCAACATCTCTCCACATTAATGCTGGATTTGAACAATGACAGAAAGAACAGAAAGCCTAGAAACTCATGGAAACTGAACAACTCTATATAGAATGAATATTGGGTTAAGGCAGAAATCCAAAAGGAAAAAAAAAAGACTTATTAAAATTTCATGAAAATTAATGCACTACATTCCCAAACATATGGGACAAAGCAGTGCTAACAGGAGCATTCATTTATTATTATTATTATTATTATTATTATTATTATTATTATTATTGATACTTTATTTACATTTGCAATGTTTCCCCTTTTCTGGATCTTCTCTTTGGAAACCCCCTATCCCCTCCCCATCCCTGCCTCTATGAGGGAATTCCACCTCCCACCCACCCATGCCCATATTCCCACCTTGACATTCCCCTTTACTGGGGCCTCTAATACCCTCAGGCCCAAGGGCCTCTCCTCTCTCCCTGATGGCTATCGAGGCCATCCTCTGTCACATATGTGGTCTGAACATGGGTCCATAGATGTGTATTCTTTGGTTGGTGGTCCAAATTCCAGGACGACGGGGGGGGGGGGGGAGGTCAGGCCCATTGACGTTCTTGCTCCCTCCATGGGGCTGCAGATTCCCTCAGCTCCTTCAGACCTTTCTCCAACTCCTCCATCTTGGACCTCACTCTCAGTCCAGCGGTTGCTGTTAAGTGAAACTTGGGCATTCTGAACTTTTGGGCTAATATCCGCTTATCAGTGAGTACATACCATGTTCGTTCTTTTGTGACTGAGTTACCTCGCTCAGGATGAGATTTAAGGGCCTTCATAATAAAATCAGAGATAGTGAGTTTTAGAAACTTAACAGCACACTGAAAGCTCTAGAACAAAAAAAGAAGTATACACATCCAACATGAGTAGACAGAAGGATATAATCAAACTGAGGGCTGAAATTAATAAAATTGAAACAAAGAGAACAATACAAAGAATCAATGAAACAAAGACTTTGTTCTATAAAAAAAAAAAAAAAAGCAACAAGATAAATTAACCATTATTCAAACTAAGACACACAGAGGGAATATTCATATTAACAAAATCAGAAACAAGAAGCATGAAATAGCAATAGATACCATAACCTATATTCAAAAAATTGGAAAATCTAAATTAAATGAAAATTTTTCTCATTAGAAATCATGGATTGACAGAACTAACAGGAAAAATGGCCATCCTTCCAAAGGCAATCTACAGATTCAATGCAATCTCCATAAAAATCTCAACACAATTCTTTAAAGTCATGGAAAGAGCAATTCTCAAATTCATTTGGAAAGGCAAAAAACACAGAAAAGCGAAAACAATTCTTTTTTCTCTTTTTTTTAATTTAATTTTTTACACTTCAGATTTTATTGCCCCCCATTCACCCTCCAACTGTTCCACATCTCATATCTCCTCCCCAACTCCTGTCTCCACAAGAATTTCCCCACCCCCACCCCACCAGACCTCTAAACTCTCTGGGGCCTCCAGTCTCTTCAGGGTTAGGTGCATCAGCTCTGATTGAACACAAACCCAGTTGTCCTCTGCTGTATATGTGTTGGGGGCCTCATATCAGCTGGTATATGCTGCCTGTTTGGTGGTCCAGTGTTTGAGAGATTTCAGGTGCCCAGATTAATTGAGACTGGTGGTCCTCCTACAGGGTTGCCCTCCTCCTCAGCTTCTTTCAGCCTTTTCCTAATTCAACCACAGGAGTGAGCAGCTACTGTCCATTGGTTGGGTGCAAATATCTGCATATGATTCTTTCAGCTGCTTGTTGGGTCTTTCAGAGGGCTACGTCCCTTTTTGTGAGCGCTCGGTAGCCTCAGTAATAGTGTCAGGCCTTGGGACCTGCCTTTGATCTGGATCCTACTTTGGGCCTGTCGCTGGACATTCTTTTCCTCAGGCTCCTCTCCATTTCCATCCCTGCAATTCTTTCAGACAGGAACAATGATGGGTCAGAGTTTTGACTGTGGGATGGCAACCCCCTTCCTCATTTGATGCCCTGTCTTACTGCTGGAGGTGGGCTCTACAAGTTGCCTCTCCCCACTGTAGGGCATTTTGTCTAAGGTCCCTCCCTTTGAGTCCTGGAAGTCTCTTACCGCCCAGGTCTCTGGTGCATTCTGGAGGGTCTTCCCTCATACCTCCCAGAGTTGCCTGTTTCCATTCTTTCTACTGGCCCTCAGGGCTTCAGTCTCTTTCCCTCACCCAATACCAGATCAATTCCCCTATCCTGCTGACTTGTGATTGCTTTGTTTTCCTTCCCAAATGGGACTGAGGCATCCTCGCTTGGACCCTTCAGTTTGTTGACCTTTTTTGAGTTCTGTGGACTATATCTTGAGTATTCTGTACTTCTTTTTTTGTTTTTTTGTTTTTTTCTACTAATATCCACTTATTAGTGTATGTACTTACTAATAAGCAAAAACAATTCTTAACAGTAAAAGAACTGCTGGAGGAAATCACCATCCCTGACCTCAAGCTATACTACAGAGCAATAGTGATAAAAACTACATGGTATTGGTAATAGAGACAGACATGTTGATCAATGGAATAGAATTGAAGACCCAGAAATAAAACCACACACTTATGCAATTTGATCTTTAACAAAGAAGCCAGAAATAAACAATGGAAAAAGAAAACATCTTCAATAAATGGCTAACTGGCTGTCTCTATGTAGAAAAATGAAAATAGACTCATATTTGTCACTCTGCACAAAGCCCAAGTCCAAGTGAATCAAGGACCTCAAAATAAAAGCAGATAAACTCAACCTAATAGAAGAGAAAGTGGAAAAGACCCTTGAACTCATTTGCACAGGGGGAAATTTCTTAAACAGCACTCTAATGAGTCAAGCTCTAAGAGCAAGAATTGATAAATGGGACCTCATGAAACTGGAAAGCTTCTGTAAGGCAAAGGACATAGTCAATAAGATAAATTGGCAACCAACAGATTGGAAAAACATCTTCACTAACCCCACATCCAATAGAGGGCTAATATCCAAATTATATAAAGAACTCAAGAAGCTAACCACCAAAACCAACCAACCAACCAACCAACAAACAAACAACCCTATCAAAAATGGGGTATAGAACTAAATTGAGAACTCACAACAGAAATCTCAAATGGCTGAGAAGCATCTAAAGAAATGTTCAAAGTCCTTAATGATCATAGAAATGCAAGTCAAAACGACCCTGAGATTCCACCTTACACCAGTCAGAATGGCTAAGATCAAAAGCTCAGGAGACAGCATATGTTGGCAAGGATGTGGAGAAAGAGTAATCCTCAGTTGCTGGTGGGATTGCAAACTGGTATAACCACTCTGGAAATCAATCTGGAGATTCCTCAGAAAATTGGAGATAGATCTACCTGAAAATCTAGCAATACCACTCTTGGGAATATACTCAAAAGATGCCCCACCATGCCACAAGGTCACATGTTCCACTATGTTCCTAGCGGTCTTATTTGTGATAGCCAAAAACTGGAAACAACCCAGATCCCCCACGACAGAAGAATGGATACAGAAAATGTGGTTCATTTAAACAATGGAATACTACTCAGCAATTAAGAACAAGGACATGCTTAGTTTTGCAGGCAAATGGATTGAACCAGAAAATATCATCCTCAGTGAGGTAACTCAGACCCAAAATGGAAAGTACTCAATAATAAGTGGATGTTAACCAAAAACAAAAACACCAGAATACCCAAGATAAAGTCCAAAGAACTCTGAAGAGTTCAACAAGCTGAAAGGTCTAAGTGAGGATGCCTCAGTCCCACTTGGGAGGGAGAAGAAAGCAACCACAAAAAGGGAGGGAGGGATGAAGGGACCTGGGAGGGAAATGGGACAGGATTGGAGGTGAGAGGGGAACATGATCTGGTATTGGGTAGGAGAAAAGGACTGAAGCCCTAAGGGCCAGTAGAAAGAATGGAAATGGGTACCCTTGGGAGGTAGGAGGTTAGGGAGACCCTCTAGAACGTACCAGAGATCTGGCAGGTGAGAGACTCTCAGGACTCAAAGAGAAGGACCTTAGATGAAATGCCCTACAGTGGAGAGAGGGAACTTGTAGAGCCCACCTTCAGTAGAAAGACAGGGTCTCAAGTGAGGGATGGAGTTGCCATCCCACAGTCAAAACTCTGACCCATAATTGTTCCTGTCTGAAAGAAGTGCAGGGATGGAAATGGAGAGGAGCCTGAGGAAAAGCAGGTCCAACAATAGGCCCAAAGTTGGATTCAGCTCAAGGGGAGGCCACAAGGCCTGAGGCTATGGAGTACTCACAAAAAGAGACCTAGCATGACTGCCCTCTGAAAGATCCAACGAGCAGTTGAAAGAGTCACATGCAGATATTTGCACCCAACCAATGGACAGAAGCTGCTGACTCCTGTGGCTAAACTGGGGAAAAGGTAGAAGAAGCTGAGGAGGAGGGCGACCCTGTATGAGGACCAGCAGTCTCAAATAACCTGGACCCTAGAGATCTTTCAGACACTGGACCACCAACCAGGCAGCATACACCAGCTGATATGAGGCCCCCAACACATATACAGCAGAGGACTGCTGGGTCTGGGTTCAGGCAGAGAAGATGCACCTAACCCTGAAGAGTCTGGAGGCTCCAGGGTGTTTAGAGGTCTGGTGGGGTGGGAGATGAGGAGTGGGGACATTTTTGTGGAGATAGGTTGGGGCGGAGATATGGGATGTGGAACAGTTGGAGGGTAGATTGCGAGCAGAATAAAATCTGGAGTGTAAAAAATAAGAAAAAAAGATTAAATAAAATTTAAAAGAAAAGTAATCACTGGCCAAAGTTAAATCGAGATCAGATAAATAATTTAAATAGACCCCAAGGAAATAGTAATAGTCATTAAAATCTACCCCCCACACCCCTAAAAGCAGCCCAGGGCCAGATGGTTTTACTGCACAATAATCCTACCAGACCTTCAAAGAAGAGATAATACCAATACTTGTAGTGTTGCTCTTGATGCTTTGATTTAATCAGAAATCTGTGTTTACTGACACAGAAAGTTCTTGCCTTCAATTGTTTTTTGATTTATCAATAAAGTTGCCAGTAGCCAATGGCTGAGTCTGGGGCAGGAAACTGAGAGTTGAAAGGGTAGGACACAGTGAGAATTGGGAGGATGAAGAAGGAGAAGGGGACTCTGTAGCTGAGGAGATAAAGCCAACCAGCCATGAGAGATGTTTGGGTTACTGGCCACTGGCCACTTGGCAGACTTGGGCAGGGCAAGATTTAGGAGTGCTCAGTCACTGAGTTAGCCAAGGCATTTTAAGAATAACTGGTGTGTGTGTGTGTGTGTGTGTGTGTGTGTGTGTGTGTGTGTGTGTGTGTGTGTGTGTGTTTTCTATTCATAGATCTGAGATAACTCCTGGGCAGGGGCACTCATGCAACCTGCCAGGAGCACAAAGTGGGCAGCCAAACCTCCCGCAACAAATACTCCTCAAACTATTCCACTAAATAGCAACAGAAAGATCCTTAGCATGTTTATTTTATGAGACCACAGGCACCCTAATACCCAAACCACAAAAAGACTCTGAGACTCAACAAAGAAACAGAATTACAGACCAATTTCCCTCAAGAACATAAATGCAAAAATAATATATACTTGCAAACTGAATGCAAGAACACATCAAAAAGATAATTTACGGTGATCAAATAGGTTTCAGCTGAGAGCTGATACAACATACAGAAATCTGTCAACGCAATGCACAATACAAACAAACTGAAATTAAATAATAATAAAAAAACATGATCATCTTATTAGATGCTGAAAAAAAAAAAACTGTTCATAGAATCCAGGACCCCTTCATGAGAAAAGTTTTGGAGATATAAGGGATACAAAGGACATACCTAAATATAATAAATTTACAGAATAAACTTACAGCAAGCCTATAGCAAACATCAAATTAAATAAAGAGAAACTCAAAGCAATTCCACCAAAACCAGAGACAAGACAAGGGCTGTCCACTCTCTCATCTATTCAATATAGTACATGAAGCCCTAGCTAGAGAAATAAGATAGCTGAAGGAGATCAAGGGAATACAGATTGAAAAGGAAGAAGTCAAAATATCACTATTCACAGACAATATGAATATCTCTCTCTCTCTCTCTCTCTCTCTCTCTCTCTCTCTCTCTCTCTCCATATGTATGTGTGTGTGTGTGTGTGTGTGTGTGTGTGTGTGTGTGTGTGTATCCCCAAAATTCTACCAGGGAACTCCTATGTCAGATAAACACCTTCATCAAAATGGCTAGATATAGTAGCACTCTTAGATATAAATGACAAAGGAGCTGAGAAATAAATGAAGGAAACATTACCCTTCACAATAGCCACACATAATATGAAATATCTTAGGTTAATGCCAACCAAGCAAGTAAAAGACCTGTATGATAAAAAGTTCGAGTCTCTGAAGAAGGCAATCAGGGAAGATATTCCGTGCTTATGGATCAGCATTTAAAAATGACCATCCTGGGGAATGCCAGGGTAGGAAGATGGGAGTGGGTGGGTTGGGAGCAACCTCACAGAAGCAGAGAGGGGGGGATGGGATAGGGGATTTCTGAAGGGGAGACCTGGAAAGTGGAAAACATTTGAAATGTAAATTTAAAAAATCCAATAAAAAAAAAGAATAAAATGACCAAAAACTAAAAAATAAAAATGGCCATCCTACCAAAAGCAATCTTCAGACTGAACTCAATCCTCATTAAAATTCTAACACAATTCTTTACAGACCTTGAAAGAACAACACTCAACTTCATACCAAAAAACAAATAACTCAGGATAGTTAAAACAAGCCTGTACAATAGAAGAACTTTCAGAGGTATCAGTGTCCCTGATTTCAAGGTGTGCTACAGAGCTATTGTAATAAATCTACATGATATTGGCATAAAAACAGACAGGTTGGTTAGTGGAGCTGAAAAAGTCCTAGATGTAAATCCACAACCTGAGTTGTGATAAAGAAGCCAGAAATATACAATTTAAAACAAACGGTGCTGGTATAACTGGATGTTGGTATGTAGAAGAATCCAAATAAATTCATATCTATCACCTTGCAAAAAATCCCATTCAAGTAGATTAAAAACCTCAACATAAAACCAGATATACTAATCCTGATACAAGAGAAAGTGGGAAATAGTCTTGAATGCATTGGCACATGAGACAACTTCCTGAACAGAACACCAGTAACACAGGCACTGAGTTCAAAAATTAAGAAATTTGACAGAATGAAACCAAAAAGCTTCTAAGGAAATTATTTTGTCAATAGGTCAAGATGGCAGCCTACAGAATGGGAAAAGATTTTCACCACCTTCACATCTGACAGAGGGCTTATATCCAAAATAAACAAAGAACTCAAGAAACTAGACATCAACAAACTGAATAATTCAATTAAAAATGGGAGTACAGATCTAAACAAAAAATTCTTAATAGAGGAATCTCAAATGGCCAAGAAACACTTACAGAAATATTCAACATCTTTAGTTATCTGGGAGATGCAAATTGAAACGACTCTGAGATTCCATTTGGCACTTGTCAGAATGGCTAAGATCAAAAACACAAGTGGGAGCTCATGCTGTCATGGATGTGGAACCATGGAACACTACTCCATTCTGATGGGAGTGCAAACTTGTACAACCACTTTGGATATCAATATGGAGGTTTCTCAGAAAATTGGTAACTGATCTACCTCAAGACCCAGCCATACCTCTCCTGGACATCTACGTAAATGATGTTCCATCCTACCACAAGGACATTTGCTCACCTATGTTTATAGCAGCTTTATTCATAATAAAGAAAGTGGAAATAACTTAGAGTCCTTCAAGCAAAGGATTTATAAAGAAAAGTGGTACAATTACACAATGAGTATTATTCAGCTGTTACAAAAGAATGATGGCATCATAAAATTTGCTAGCAAATGGATAGAACTAGAAAAATTCATCTTGAGTAAGGTAAGCAGACCCAGAAAGACAAGCATAATATGGACTCATAAATGGATATTAGCTATAAAGTAAAGGATAGCCATACTCTAATACACAGACCCAGAGAGGCTAATTAACAAGGAGGACTTAAGGAATGACTGATGGATCTTCCTGGCAGGGGGGAATAGAATAGATATTGTGGGTGGACTGGGGGTTGGTGGGTATTGGAACAGGAGGAATCCAAAAGGGGGATAGAGAAAAAAAATACATGGGAGAGATGTCTAGAATTGGGGATATTTGAGTGCAATGGAAACTCTATGAAATCTATGAAGGTGACACTACCAAAGACTCATAGTAATGGGGGACACAGAGCCTGATATGACCATCCTCTGTAACTAGGAAAGGCCACAAGTAGAGGGATTCAAACACCAACTCAGCCACACAATCAATCGCTGAACTAACATTTGTCATGCCTGAATGATGTTCTGGGATTGGAGCCTAACAAAATCATTATCAGGGAGAACAGAAAGACTTCATCCACCCAGCAACAGATGGAAGAGGATGCAGAGTCCCACAGCCAAATATTAGGTGGAACATGGGGAATCCTGTGGAGGAGGGGGATAAGGCTTGGAGGAGCCACAGGGTTCAAAGATACCACAGGAACACAGCCTAGAGAATCAACTGACCTGGACTAAAGATACAGCTCAGGGACCCTGTATGGGTCTGACCTAAGTCCTCTGTATGTGTTAGAGTTTTGTAGCTTGGTATTATTGTACAATTCCTAACAGTGGAAGCAGGGGCTGTGTTGGCATCAGGAGCGCCAGACCGATGATGTTGCATGCAGGTGACGTCACTCAGGCGACAGTGTGACCCGCCCACCTGTTGCTAAGGCAACGGCCACCATATTCCCAGAATTCACCTTGACCCACCGCCCACCTTTACCTGTGGCTACGTCATGCCATGTCACTTTCCCTATATATACGGAAGACTTTCCTTTCTCTCTCTTTTTCTCCCCCTTCTTCCCTTCTCTCTCCTCGCTGCTACCTTGTCCCCCCAATAAACCCCTCACGTGGAACTGTTTGGCTTAGTGTGGTTCTGGAACGTGCCGCCATCTCCACCGCAGCACATACCGGACTCGTACCAGCAAAATAATTTATACAACATTGGTGCCGAAACCCTGGAACTTCAACGCAAGCTGCTACAGAGTCCGGGCAGGGCAGGGGTCGCGGCTTGGAGTGGTCTTCTGGCCGCCCATGTGGCCTGCCGCCGCCGCTACAACCTTGACCTCCGTCACCGTCCGCGAGCCGCTGATACAGCACATAGACTTCTACTGCAACTGCTGCTCCCTGCTGCCACCGCTGCTGCTGCTGCTCAGCCGCGCCACACTCAAAATCTTCCACCACGTGGCGCCACACGCACCGGCATTTAAATTGGTAAGGAGTTTTTCCAATCGGCGGGAGGACCCTCTTTTGCTCAGATAGTGTCTGGCCAACTCTTTCTGGGCTGAGGGGTTGGCTTTTCATTGCCCCAGTCTCCCTGACTGGCCTTCTAGCTGACCTGCGAGTTAGGACCTAGCCCTTGGGTGTCCCCCACCCTCGGAAGTAATTCAAGTCTCCTTCCCCCCTCTGCCGCCGCGAAAAGCCTAGCGCTAGGTTGGATTGCTTCCTAACAAATTCCAGGAATTTGTTAGCCGGGTTCCTAGGGATTGCTCGTGACGACCTGGATCTCTAGCTTAACCAGCCGTAGTTACTGAATATTCTCTGGGACGCCGGCAAGAATAGTTCAGTAACCCCCCCCCAACACCCAATGGGTACTAATTGGTCTTCGCCGGTACCTCCAGACACCCCTCTGGGATGTCTCCTGGCAAACCTCAAATCTCTTAAATTAACGCCTGATTTGAGGCCCTCAAAATTGATACACCTCTGCAATAAGGTTTGGACTCAGTACTCTTTAGAAAATAGTTCCAAATGGCCACTTAATGGCACGT
>JAPYYD010003223.1:0-14393 GCA_028551405.1 Uromys caudimaculatus
GGGAGAAAGGAGAGGACTCTGGGCCTGAGGGTGCTAGTGGCCCCAGTAAAAGGGAATGTCAAGGTGGGAATATGGGAATGGGTGGGCGGGTGGGTGGGAGGAGGAATTCCCTCACAGAGGCGGGGAGGGGGAGGGGACACGGGGTTTCCAAAGAAAAGGGGAATCATCGGAAATGTAAATAAAAAAAAAAAAAAAAGTAGAAAAAAAAAAAAAAGAAACATAAGCCCTGATTTAAAATGAAGCTCTTTGAATTGTAGTCAGAAAAAGAACCAATTTGGTGTTCTCTCCCCTTTACTAGTGGAAGCTACTCTACAAAGTAAAAGTGCAAGGAAAGCAAGTGGATATAGATTATTTTAGTAGAAAAGGTATTAGTAAGTGGTCATTCTGCGTGTCTTTTCCCTTCCCTCTCCTGTTCCTGCTGTTTCCCAGGTTTTACCACCTTCTAGGAGGCAATTACTCAGCTGAATTACCTGCCATCCATGAGGATAATTAACTTGCTCTAAGAGACTGAGAGAGGCTATATTGGAATAAAAGTGTCTTCAACAAGAAATATCCAAATAGCATCTCACAGTTGGGAAGAAGTTTTTTTTTTTTTTTAAATATCCAAAACTAAACCATCAGGAAGTCAAACTTAGAAAAACTTAGATACAAAAGTTTGAACAGAATTGTTGGTTTTATTAACATGGGCCTGAAGGGTTAAATGGAAAGAGTACCTTTGTCAACTGCTTCATATTTGTGAACATTTCTATTTGTGCAGGCATTCAGGTGTGTCTATTTTTTTTTTTAGATGAATTAGAACTCAACAGTGAGCAAGCTCACTCCTAAGTGATGACTTTAGTGTTGGGTGAACTGACTGGAACATGCTGTTCTTTCCCAGGAGAATCTGTGGGAAAGATGGACTAGTCAAGAAGGAACAGATTGGCTGCCACCTTTGTGCCTTTTCAGGCATAGGTGCTAGTGGTCTTGCCTTAGTGACAATCGGGGACACTAGATTATGTCTCAGAAATGGAACACAGCAGCAGGGTTAGAGAGGAACTCTTACTAGTCCTGCCTCTGCTGCCATTGTTTTTCTGACACTCCAATCACCAGACCATACTACCCTGATACCAGGAAGTGGGAAAAAGGGAGTGGCCTTTTTTGCTTACTAAGGTCCCTTTTAAAATAAGGTCTTATTTTTAAAACCTACTATCAATTATGTTTATTTGATTACTTGTTAAGTAACTCTTCCTCGACACATACACACTGAAAGGTGTGCACACACTGTTTGTACTACTATAATAGTTTTATGCCATGCTAAGACAAGAAACCCCCGTGAAGTCTACACTAAAATGCCTAGCACATCATCTGGAAGGTATTATAGTGAACCACATGGCCCTGGACATCTACACCACAGACAGCCTAAATTATGTAAAGGATTCACGGCTCTCAGTGGGATTGTACGGCCGTCTACCATCCAGCTTCACATGATCTCTGCATCAGGCTAGCAAGGGCCATCCTTGATCTGTCACTTTCACTTAAAACTTTCCATTTCTACACAACATCAGGGTCTGATGCCCAAAATAAATGTTCTTTCCAATTATTCTCGTGACTCGTCAGAGCAATTCAACCCTGAGACTCAGGTACCTAGACACTATTACCAAGTACAAGCACATATGTAAATATTTTATAACGAACACAGAAAAACATTACTATAATCACTTGCATACAAAAGCAGGCCATGGAGGATGTGCAAGTGTTTACTGGTGGGATTTAGAAATGGGGATTATAGGTATGGCTGGACTGAATTTACAAGAGGGCTCAAAAGACAGTTCAAAAATGGAAATACGAAAATGATGCCTTAAAGCTGTTTAAAAACACATGTGACAAGGAGACTCCTAAGGACTTAAGACTTTTCTTACAGGAAAGAAAGAAATTATAAGATTCCAGTGAATAAAGAGCCAAAATTGCTCTTGAAAGGGCTGTGTTAAGCTTTGGCCCTTAATTTGATGCTACTGGGTGGCACAGGACGCCTTAGGAGTTCATAGGACGCCTGAGGTCAAGATACTTTTGAAAGCCCTAGGTGACAGAGGGACCCACCCCACCCCTTCTTTACTCTCTCTTAGGTCATAGTGAGACTACACCCCTCGCTCATTCTTTCTTTTTCCACATGCTGCCATAAGGTAAAGAGGTCTCCATGACGATCATTTTGACTATGATATACTGTGTCATCCCAGGACAGAGATAATGAGCTCAACTGATCATAGATGAAAAACTAGAAAACTGTGAGCCAAAATAAGCTGAGCTTTTATGAGGTAGTGTCTTAGGTATTTGGTGCACTAACAGAAGAAATCCAAGTAACAATGTCAAGGTTATGCTAAAGAAAAACCATAGAATATGCCTGCCAGGTTGTACTGTAGAGTTAAGAACAGTCAAGAAATTGGTATAATACAAATATAGATGACTTAACCCCAGGAACAGCAAAGGGATCACCGACACTGATGCATGATTGATAGAACACTGTCATTTGATCATGAGACCATGGCTAAGTGACAGGGAAAAGATAGATATACTTAAGATAGATCATAATTACATATATGATTATCATAGGGATAAATCAGACATCAGTTCCTCATGCACTACACATAATTTTAGATACTTCCAAGATTTAAAAATCAAAACCAAAGCTTGGATATTTTAGATGATATGTTAGTACATTTTAGTCTTTAGATAGTTAAAGATGGCTTTGAAATGTCTCAAGTACAATTAAACTAGGGAAGTTTGTCAATTAAATGCAAATTTAATCTTCAATAAAGTGAGAAGGAATGTGTAAACAGGCCAGAGATATTAGCAATGAACACATGTGACAAAACTGGCATTGAGCTCTATAAAGAACTATTACAAGCAACAAGGCAACCCAACAAAGGTGTTTGTATAAGAAGGGGTACATCTAGCCAGAACCAAACCAATAACGAATGCGAAAAGGATCATTGTCTTCACTGATCAGAAAAAGGCAAATCAAAACCCTAAAGAGATCTGTCTTAGAAAAATAAGAAGTGTCATTTAAAAATCAACCATGCAAGTGTCTAGATCAGCGGCGTTCCCCACATATCAGTCAAGGAAATTCAGTGTGTTAAAGGTACTTTGGAAGATGGTTCAGCCTCATCTGAAGAGCCTGAAGAGCCATGTGCCCAAAGGCACAACAATGATATACTAGGTAACCTAGTACAACTCATACTGGGTATACAGCTTAGGAGATACTGGTATGTCTTAGGGTTTTATTACTATGAAAAGACACCATGACCAAGGCAACTCTTATAAAAGAACATTTAATTGGGGAAGGCTTAGAGTTTCAGAGGTTTAGTCCATTGTCATCATGGTGGGGAGTATGGCAGCATTTAGGCAGAGAAGGAGCTAAGAGTTCTACATCATGATCTGAAGTCAGAGGGAGACTGCTTGCCACAGTGGGTGTAGCTTGAGCATAGAAGACTTCAAAGCCCATTCCCGTAGTGACACACTTCCTCCAACAAAGCCATTCTTATTCCAACAAGGATACTTCCTAATAGTGCTACATTCTATAGGCCAAGCTTCCAAACACCTGAGTCTATGGGGGCCATAGTTATTCAAACCACCACACTGTACATGAATAATAAAAATAGATCTGCTCGTTACAGCAAGCTCTTGAAAATCACTATCACATCCACCCACAGAGAAGGGATAATTAACTATAAAGTAATCATGACATAGAAGGCTGTAAGGATGTGAAAACAACTAGAACCACCTCCAACAGGTACAGGTAGACTATACTTAAACATACTTCATTAAAACTTTCTTATATACATAGAAAAAGGTGTGTTTATTCTAAGTAAGAGTGATTGATGTATAAAATACCACCATCTATTACTCCTATCTGTGATGCTTTGGATAGGACATGAATGACATTGCTCAGTCTTGTGACCTGTTCAAGAGGCCTCAAGTTCTTCCTCATCCTCCTGGATCTTTGGCATAAGCATTTGAATAAACTTGGACTTGTTTGACATTGGTGAGAGGCTATTAAGAAAAACGAGCCTGGCATGGTGGTGCACTTGGGAGGCAGAGGTAGGTGGATTTCTGAGTTCGAGGCCAGCCTGGTCTACAGAGTGAGTTCCAGGATAGCCAGGGCTACACAGAGAAACCCTGTCTCAAAAAAAAAAAAACCAAAAAAAAAACCAAAAAAAAAAAAAAAAGAAAAAAAAAAGAAAAACGAAACAAACCAAATTAAACAAAACCAAGCTGTTGCAAAGAAGGCCATTTTGGAGCCTTGTAGAGCCTGCTATGTCATAAACAGAAAGGAAAGCCCATGCTGTGCACATCAACAAGAAGCCTTAAGACCAGATTTTCCTTTATCACCAATTCATGAATAATACTGTACATTTCTAACTTTACACCATTTTTTAAAATACTATTTGTTATTTAGCAACAACAACCAATGGATGTAGCATCTCCAAGGATCACGAGTGTTGTCTGACAGGTGAACATTTAATCAGCACCCACATAAAGAAAGGAAACATTATATAAACACTGTAATATTGTGACTGGGTCCTTTCACTCGGTATTTCACCTGACGGGCTGCCACATTTTGTTGTGTGCCACTATGGCTTATACATTCTTATTGACCGACTAGATTCTATCCTGTGAACCAGTCATATTTTATCTCAGCCCAGATCAGGTAATAGCCATTGGGCTAGTTCTAGTTTGGGGCTATTGTAACTAGTGCATCTCTGAAAGCTCTAGAATGTCTTTGAAGAATATATGTGCACATTTTAAGGTCAAAATTGTGTAAAGGTTATATATAATATCTATCAGTATACTTTACTATATATTATCATACTTTAGTGCATGTTTAGTAATATTACAGGATGCCATTTGATTGAACTGAAGCAACACACACACACACACACACACACACACACACACACCCTAAAACTCAATATCCAAAACTTTATAATGTTATAGAAAGACATGTGCATGTGATACAGGAAACCTATGTGAATTTAAAAAGTATAGGACTTGTGGTTATCTTGAAGGGTTGAAAGTGGAAAAAGACAGAAAGGAGCAGGAAAGAGAGACAGAGACAGAGAGGGGGAGGAAGGAGAGAGAAAGAGAGATAAGAAGAGAGAGATTTGTGTTGTAAATTTTTATAGGAATGCAATGTATTAGAAATATACTAATAGAATCTTTCACAAGACAACAAGAGGGAATATTGTGAACAAAGAAATTTTTTTCCAATTCTTAAAATGTAGCATAGGGCTACTTACTACATGAAGTATGAAGTTAGAGCTGGGTGTGGTGGAGCAGGCCTGTTACCTGACCTCAGGAGGTTGGGGTTGAGAATGAGGGAGGAGGAAGGAAGGCCACCCTCAGTTCCACTGAGAGTTTGAAGTCAGTCTGAGTTACACGTGGGCAGGAGACGGCCTCTAAAACAAAATCAAAGGTTTTCAGTTTTGGGCATGCGCGTCCGCGGAGGCCCGGCCTGTGAGGGCTCTTGATCCGGGACGGCTACATGACTATAGCACTGGAGCAGACAGAGGAGTGTGTAAACGGGCAGCTGAAGAATAAGTTCGGAGATGCGTTCATCCGAGGGAACAATGTGCTGTACATAAGCTCACAGAAGAGGCGGATGTAAAGACACGGGAGGCACTGCTCTTCAGAGATGGATAGATGACGTCCTTTGGGTTCTCTTTCAATCTTAGTTGATCTGTTTTCGTGGTGGTTGGTGGGGGTTTTGTTTTGTTTTTTAATTGACATTGGAATAAGATAGAAGTATTATATTATAGATTGAATCTTAAGTTTTTCACATTTATGTCTCATTCTTTATTATTTCTGCCTGTACAGAATGCTAAAATTAAAAAGCAATTTGTTTCTCCAGGAAAAAAAAAATCAAAGAAGTAGATAAATAGAACTAGTGAATTCTGAAAAGTCACTAGTTTGTGTGGAGAATTTATACTTGGAAGAACAAAGGACTTAGAAGTTTAGGAGTTTTGTACCAGAAATTTGGTATAAACTGTCTTTGAAGATCCAGGCATGTTGGCATATACCTGTAATCCCAACTACTTAGGAGGGTAGGAACAGAGGCTCCCAAGTTGAAGGTCAGCCTGAGAAGATAGTGAGGCCTTGTATCAAATGTGAACTAAAAAGATAAATTTTATATGAAAGTAAATACATGTCAGAAGTACTTTTTCCTCTGTGGTTTCCGGTTGGCAGGTAACCTATATCCTTCCAAGATGCTGGTGGTTAAAGTATCATCTTTATGTAACATCAGTCTCTGCTGCCATGGGATGGCTAAAGCATTATCTTTGTATAACATCAGTGTCAATCTGTTCTTGCAACAGTTTCTTCACTTGGAAAGGGTTCCTTCCTCAGTGAAGTGTCCTTAGCTCTCTTACTAAGCTTGCTGGAATGTGGAAGGGGAAGTGATTTTCTTTTTGCCAATAATGTGATTCATTGCATTATTTTCCTAGGACCTTTCGTCCCAAGGTGGTGGTCGTTTGGGGTAGGGTCTACTGCAGCTAGGTAAACTTGACCTTGGAGACTTCCACCTCCAGCTGGTGCCAGAGAACAAAAAATTAGGATGGAAATGTTGGCCTCTTTTTCTTATTTCTTCCTCCTTACTAACAACATTGTTCAAAAATACAGTCTCAACATCATTTCCCTGGTGAGACATCTTAGAGCGGAGGCGGGAGTGAGTGGGAGCGAACCTGCCTCCCAACGTCCTAACCCCATTTTGTGATTTTTGAGCCACTTCTCCAACCATATGCTCATGAACATTAAAGGGGGATTCCTGTATCAATTCTACATGAGGTCACATTCCTTATTAATCAGGTGTTTTCGCTACCTTCAACAAACTCTAAATGCACTGAGCACACATCATTTCAAATTTTCCTTATCCCTGTTATGTTATTTAAACTTTTCCTACATATCAATTAGTTGGAAATAATAAGTCTTTAGGCTATCCATTAATTGCTGCGCTGTAGACATGATCTGTATTTAAAATTATGTGAAGAAAATTAAGGTGAAGCAGGAATGAGTCTAGGCTAATGCAGAAGGCTTCCTAGCCCTTCAGAGCAGCCAAAGGGGGATACCGGGGTGGGGTGGGAGGTGGGGTGGGGTGGGGTGGGGTGGGGCTCCTCTCCTGGTTTGTCATTCGCTAGTGTGAGATCTGAAAACAGCCTGCTGCAGCTGTAGACGCCTCTCCCTGGCTTTCAGTTTTTCATTTTGAATACTTACTGTATTTGGTCATGCTGCAGCAGAAGAAAATGATTGTCTGCCAAAGGCTCTTTCCTAGTGGAAATTTATTATAAATAGTTTAAAGGCAACGGGGCTTCATAATGAATTTCCCTTCCTCTCCTCCCTCTCCCAAACACAAAACGTCTCTGGTTTGGAATCTTTCTGTAATCTTGGTTAAGTCTTGGGGAGGCTGGAAGGGGCTGAGCCAAGGTGGAGTGGGGAGAGAGAAGAGGTGTTACCAAGAGCCACCTCACCCACCAGAACTTTTATTTCAGCAAATGTGGCAGTTTTACTGGAAGATTCCTTGAGGGAAGAAGTCAGGGAGCCCCCGCGGCTGGCACAGGGCCACTGGAGCTGTGACAATTTTATAAGAGTCTTTGCCTTTCGAATCACCAAGCCTCTCGCTGTGCTGAGAAGAGCCCCATACCCTGGACCTATCTGATCTAGTCCCCTGCCAGTGAGGGCTACAGAGTGGGGATTGGAAAACCTGGGAAGTGAAAGGAAGGAAGGGAAGTGTTTGGGAGCAGGGCGTCTTTTTCACAACTCGCCCTGCCCTGGGAAGTTCCAGTTCATGCTTGTTGATTTGCATTTGCATGCTCATCCGTTCTTGTTTTCCTTTCTCTCAAGCTTCTTGTTTTGGCCTCCCTGTGATTAATCATTTTGACTGTGGATCCTGAAAAGCCCGGCATTGTGGGGTCATTTTTGCCCTCTAGTGGTGAAAGAAGGTATTAATGTACTACTCATGCTTTATACACCAATACTTGTTTAGGGTTCAGTCAAAGAAACACGCTTTATCTTTCCTCTTGCATAAGCAGTTTTTGAAAAGATTTAATATGCATATGTGTTTTCATATTTTCTTAAGTTGGAGTTACTATTTGGGCCCTTCCTATCCCTTCTTATTGGAGACAGGGGGTCTCTCACTATATTGGCCAGGCTGGTCTTGAACTCTGGGTTTGAGAGATCTTCATGGCTCAGCATCTCCAGCCTCCGAATCCTGTGCTACTTCCTGGGGGAGATGTTAACAAGTGTCTACTCACCCCAGACAGGACACTGACACACCAAAGGAGCGATTCTACCTAAGTCCTGCTCAGTGAGCCAATGAGCTCATTGAGGTTACTCTTTAGGAGTGTGGGCAAAAGCCTTTTTACAGGAATATACATAGATCACGTGCTATGCATCATGGCAAAGCCCCACCCCAGCATGGGTATCAAGGAAGTGCATTATGAGTACCCCTTTCAATGCAGTTCATCTCCTGGGTACTTTAGCTCACACCTAAGACTACACAGCTGGTGATAGCAGGAGTTAACTGGTAGAGCTCCAGGTAAGAGTCTTATGGGAGAACTCTCCAGCTTTCTCTGGGAGGGAGTATCAAAACCTCCACTACCATCACGACAGACATAGACATTCTGCATTGTTTCACTTCCTTTGTTGCCTTGACTGGGGCTGTATATTCTATATTTCTATTCTATTATGGCTCTTGGCTATGCCGGGCTGGGGGAAACCACTCACTAGTGTTTAATCCAGGTTATGACATGTAGACTCACTTATTCTATCTGCAACGAATTAGTGTTGAGTGGACTGTTGGATTCCCCGTCATTGCCTGAATGAAATGTGTGTGTGTGTGTGTGTGTGTGTGTGTGTGTGTGTGTGTGTGTGTGTATGTGTGTGGTGTTATGTGTGTATGTGTTGTGTGTGTTCTGTTTGTGTTGTGTGTATGTGTGTGGTATGTGTGTGTTGTGTGTGCATGTGTGTGGTATATGTGTGGTGTGTATGGTGTGGTGTGTATGTGGTGTGTGGTATAGTGTGTGTGTATGTGTTCTTGAGAAGTTTTCAAATACATCTGTTTTTTCCTATTGTCCTTAGTGGGACTTGTTACTGGAGTACTTCCGCTCAAAATGTAGGAGACCCCCTGGCTCTCAGCTCCCCATCAGTCCTAGGAACTATTCCCTTGTAGATTAAACAGTGAAACTTCTGACCACCACACAGGAGAAGTGATAAAAGTCACTTCTATAATCCCTGGGCACCCAGGGCTAGATGGATGTGATCATTCTATTTACCGTGTTTCTGCTGCCATTACAGTAGGTAACGCCCTGGGGTAGGTAGGAATGACTGTTATTATAGGAGAATAACAACACTGTGTAGAGAGACATGAAATCAGAGCTCAGACAACGTTTGCGGATGTCTGATGATTATTGGTGCTTTCATGTCTTAGGATGTGAAAGTGGTACTTCTCACACCCAACTAATCTATCCTAGAAGGGACACACTTGGGTGCCTGCTCGCACATCTCTTATGCTACGTCTGTGACTAACCCTCCACTGATGACAAGGGAGTGGTGAGAACACATTTCCCAGGACGGCAAACTTATCCTGAGAACACCAGCATATGGCCAGCTCTGCACTACTTTCTGGGATGAAGTCTTCAAGGCAGACTCAGAGAGAAAACGTCACTGAGCACAGCCTGTGTTAGACTCACACTGAATACAGTTAACTGGGTTTCCTCAGCACTGTCTTGGAGGATTGCTTTATTATTGATAAAGAGGAACTCTCTGTAATAGTGAGAATTTCTTTTTTAATTAATTAATTAGTCCTGGTTTTGAGATAGTGTCTCAAGTAGTTAAAGCTGGCTTCAAATCTTTATGTAGCTGAGGCCAGACTTGAATTCCTGATCTCCATGCCTTTATCTTCCAAGAGTTGGGATTATAGGAGACAACTACTCTACTTGGCTCAACAGGGAGATATTTCTCACATTCTATAATAAGGGGCTCAGAAATGATTGATCTTGCTGCTCTTGGGAGACCTAATGAGAAGATATTCACTAAGAAGATGTCACTAGCCAGAATTTAGTAGTGACACTTCAGAACCTCAGTATAGATGAAATGACAGAATAAGTAACAGACAGCAAAGAAGCAGAAAACAAAAGGGAAGGAGAAAGAAATTGCATGCCCAGAGCTGTGACCTCTGGTGGTAGCATTATCTCTGATGACCAAGGCAGACAATCGTGGCATGAACTTACAGAGCTTTGGAATTCTTGTCAACTTAAAATCTAAGGCACTGTGGACTTGAATCATATAATGGACTTGGCAGCCAAAGAGCATCCCACTGCCATCCAGAGTAAGGCTCTTAGGGACACAAGTTGGCATGATCACTCTGGGTTGTTTTGCAGCCTATTACAGATCCTGACGAAATGACTATTTGTATCTTAGTGTGGCCTATTGAAGAAAGGCTTATATAATCAAATGCACAAATCATAACCCTAAGGGTCTTTAAACTGCAGTAAAGTAACAATGATTAAGTATGCAGAAAGAAAACAGGTGAGGGGTGAGAGTCAAATGGTAGTGGTGTTTGTGATCAGAGACCACAGAAGCAGGATAACTGTGGTCAAATGGAAGATATGAGCCCCTTTACAGGAAAGTGGTAGGAACATAGACTAAGTGTGATCTTCTTGTATTTCAAAAGAAGCAAGGGACCATTTTTTTTTTTTTGTAAAGAAATCTTGTTTACCAAAAGATAGGGAAAGCAAAGCACAAGTGTCATGCTGTTGTATGCGTTACACAGATTGTGTTTAGGGGTTATTCCAATCAGATCACCAGTTTGAAACTTGTGGCTTACAGACTAGCTGGAATAGTCTTGTCAGTGTCAGGTTCCTGGAATACTCTGTGCCTCAACAAATACCTTACAATGTGGTTGCAATAAATACCTTACAATGGGCAATTGATAACCTATAAATTCATTCGTATAGCTCCGGAGAACAGGAGGTTATTGATCAAGGATGCCAGCAGAGTCAGTGTCTGGCAAGGACTTCTCCCTGCCTTCAGGGTGGTACCTTTCCACTGTCATCCAAGGAGAAAGGATAACAAGGACAGGGTACCTCAAGCCCTTCCAAGGGCACTAACTTGCTCTTAAAAAGGTGATACTGTTGCACTGTGGGTTACATTTCAACATGGACTTCAGAGGCTTAAAGACATCCAGAGCACAGACCGAGGGGAATTTGTGTTCCTATTTCAGATCCTTAAGTTGAGAATCACCGATGCTTTCCCAGTCTTTTCCTGACCAAGTAAAGGAAATCTGACCTGTATTCCCAAACGTGATTGCCTCTGGATGCTCCTGTACACCCATAATTCACAAGCAATATTAGCATAGCTATGTATGTGGATACAGCCCTCCTGTACACTTCCTGAACGCAGTTCCTGGCTCTGACAGGACAAATAAACAATGTGCCTGTGGATAATTTTTAGTTGGTTTACACTGAAATTAAAGGGGTCTGCTTTAGCCATGACAGATGTTTAGGGTTTTTTTTTTGTTTTTGTTTTTTGTTTTTTGTTTTTTTTGGAGTGTTATCCCCTTTGCTCAAGGAAAAGGAAACCTGCTCAGAGTCACACAGGTCCAGAGTGAAAGGTGTGGCACGCTTACACTTGTAAGTGCTTTAAAGAGGCAATTTCAAGTTGGGGCCTAGAGAATGGAATTGTGGGGTCAGCTTGCCTGTTTGTTTGATAATTCTGGTGGTGAACAGTCATATGAGCGTGGCCAGGGCTCAGTCCTTATACCTATAACCTCTAGTGTAAAATGAGGATGGCAAGACAACCTTCCAGATGCTGTGGGAGATGACAGGAGATCGTTCCTATGGGCAGGTAGTGAGAACTGAATCAATACGGTTTATCGTTATTTCAAAATCACATACCCAAGGTAGAACTTACTTTCTGGAGTAAACTCAGATAGAGGCAGATCCCACTGATGGGTTTGACTTCTTTATTTGTAAGAATCTGGCAATGGATGTTCTAACAGAAAGAACTCAGAGGCAAAAAAAAAAAAAAAAAATGCAGCAAGCAAGTCTTCCTCTCATTTGCCTTTGGGGCCTGCAGTCATTTTCTCCTGGGATAAACTGTTTGCAGACTAAGTATCTGGCTTCCAAGTCTCCAAACATGATCCATCTGGAAAAGTGTGACAAATCTCTAGTTTGGCATTGCTTGTAGCTGCCAGGCTCTGCCGAGAACTGGGAAGTGTTAGGCAAAAAGGAGAAAGAGAAGCTATTCTTTTTTTTTTTTTTAAATTATTTATTTATTTTTTGATACTTTATTTACATTTTCAATGTTTCCCCCTTTCCAGGTCTCCTCTTTGGAAACTCCCTATCCCCTCCCCCTCCCCCACCTCTATGACGGTATTCCACCTCCCACCTACCCATCCACCCCCATATTCCCACCTTGACATTCCCCTTTACTGGGGCTTCTAAAACCCTCAGGCCCAAGGGCCTCTCCTCCCTCTGATGGCCAACAGGGCCCTCCTCTGCCACATATGTGGTCCGAGCCATGGGTCCCTTGATGTGTATTCTTTGGTTGGTGGTCTGGCCTCCAGGAGGACCGGGGAGGGGGGTGGTTAGGCCACTGTTGCTCCCTCCATGGGGCTGCAAACTCCCTCAGCTCCTTCAGTCCCGAGAAGCTATTCTTTAGCTGTGTTTTTCTTGCAGACTGTGTTTACCCAAGGATACCCCATGGATGGTCTGCAGCAGGACAACTAGGGAAAACAGTTAACGCTAGGCTCACGGGTCCCATCCAGACTGCCACTGTGAAGCTAGAAGAGTGATTCCCTGGACTCTCATTAGGTTCCTCTGGCCCTCTTCCATAAACATTTTTAGCCTAGCCCACAAGACTCAGTTCTACCTTTTAGAGATGTCCAAGCATGATATAATATGAAATATATTTAGTCTTTGTCCCAAGTTCCCAGCATGCAGTTCCTAGAATCCTCCGGACCTTCTGAATAAGTAGATTATCTTCTGTTACTCACAATGGGTACTTTCAATCATAACTTGATGCTAATTGGGTGCATAGGGATCAAGCCTCTGGACAGTCTCTGAGATGGAACTAGTCTTGGGAAAGACAAAGTGAGTAGAGTTGGAAACTTTCAATCTTTTATTGTCTGGGGGAACTGGAAATGGTAACACCAAACACAGAATAATGGTAGAATGCATCAGAATAACACTGATACAGCTTCTGGACTCGGGCCTCTTTCTTGACTTTGCCCTCTACAAAATTCAAGGCTTGAGACTTAATGGACAATGTGATGGTAGCAAGAATTAGCAACAATGTGTGGGTGAAGCACATTGAAGAACACTTTACTAACATATACAAGGCCAGCACGACATAAACAGAAACCAAGGTAGGGTCATGCAAGAGGACAAGGCCAAGGGTGACTGCTTCATGAAAGAAGATTGAGAACCTTAGAAAAGAGGCTTTTAAAAACCTTTATAAACTTGTATTAAAACCTTGCAAATGAATACAATTTTCACACATCCAAAATTTAAAGTTTTTCTAGTTCTAATTCTGCCATGGATTTTGTTTTGTTTTTAAAGGTGGATAAGTGCATAAAATATATGTTGCCCAAAATGTAAATTATAATTATGCCTCACAGCTTCTGTACTGAATATATATTTTAAATGTAAAGAAGGGCGATGGAACCCCTGCCTGGGCCACCAGGGGTCCATAGCCAACGAGCTCCAGGAGAAAGCTACCCTCCCAGGAGCATGGAAAAGCTGTGAGTGGGGTTAAGGCAAGCACCCCTGCTCACCGGGACTCGCCTGGAACCCTCAGGACACAGGGACTGAGTAAAGTCGGGGACAGGAACTTTCCGGTTTCCATCTGTGCCTGGGGACCTCAGCCTGGGCCACAGGGCTCTGGGGAGAGCTGTTATCCCAGGAGTGCTGATACACCTTTGAGCATAGGCAAAACCACCACTTCTGTTCAAACTCACTGGATCAAGAGGGACCCATGCAGAGCCATCAGGACATAGGAACCAAGGGACAGCTGGGGACAAGATCCTTCTGGTTTCTCTCTGCACCCCAGAGCTGACCCTGTGCCACAGCTCTCAAACCCAAATACCTCTCAGAGGGAGCTGGTCTTCAAGGAGTATTGACACAGAGGCCTGCAGGAGGCGCAAGCAACAGTCAGACAGAGTAAGACCAGCTAACATCAGAGTTAACAAGATGGCAAAAGGCAAGGGTAAGAACATAAGGAACAGAAACCAAGGCTACTTGGCATCATCAGAACCCAGCTCTCCCACCACAGCAAGCCCTGGATACCCCAACACACCAGAAAAGCAAGATGCAGATTTAAAATCATTTCTCATGTTGATGATAGAAGACTTTAAGAAAGAAATGAAT
>JAPYYD010003224.1:0-14393 GCA_028551405.1 Uromys caudimaculatus
CCAGCTTCCTCATTTTTTTCCTTTTTTGATTCTTTTCTTCCTCCTTTTGCTGATGCTTTATAAGTGGCAGCTTGCCAAAAATAAAGTAGACCTTGACAAGAATCTGCTTGGTCTCGCTCCTTTCTTTCTCTCGCCCATTTCTATTAAAGGTTGGGATTCACCTCGACCCACGAATAACCAGGTCCTGCGGGTCGGGACACTTGGTGATTTTGGAGAGACTGGATTGTTTGTTGGAGGTTGAGTTTTTCCAAAGTTATGACTGTGTTCTGATGTTACAAGAGAAACTTGAAAATTATAGTCAAACTGCTAGTGTTCCATTAGCTGCAGCTTGCAGTTCAATCACAGCCTCAGGAAAAGCAGCAAGTAGAATTTTTGGAGATACTCTAGCAGGAATTCCTTTTGTTATGCAACCTGCGGAGCTGCTATTAGGCCATATGGAGCAAAGACAGGCTTAGCTAGATATATTCATATTTGTGCAGAAATCAGACCCACATACAATCAGGGTCTGGCTATGGCTTTCGGCCTTACAAGGGTATGCTTCCAACAGAAATGAAGGGATGAAGGATGTTTTAAATGTAGAGGTTTGGGTCATTAAAAAACAAAAAACAAAAAACAAAAAACCAAACAAACAAAAAACCCCAACTGTTCCAGGAACAGAGGCAGGTACTTACTATCAAGTCATGCCCCAGGGTTCTGACCTTGGTGAAGGAAGAGTGAAACCTTGGTCCAGGTATGAGTAAATAGACCCAATTAAGAAACATTTGCATTTGAGTTAATGCAAAGCTCAGAGCAGCCTCTGCCTAATCTTTTGAGGCATTCCTTTTGTCTTAACTAGCCCCTACAGAAGTGCTTGCTCTTTCCTCAGGGAGGAGGGGTCAGCCTCAGATCCCAAGGCACTCACAGTAGGCCACGTATCCAGGTGTCATAAATAATTATGGCTGCATTCCCTATAGCATTAATAAAAGAATTTACTCAACAGTAAGAGAGGACAACATGACTTTGGTTCCTCTGATGTATATTGAGTTCAATCTATTATTGTATTTTCAAAGCTGTTAGGAGATGCTGATTAACTAAGACCTCACCTTAAGCTCATCATAAGAGGACTTAAACATCTGTTTAATAACAAGGGGTATACAAATTCTAATTCCCCTGGACAGTTAACTGATGAGACACAAATGGCTTTGCAGATAGTGGAAGAAGCTATTGTTTAACAATAGATACATTATATAAGATATAGATCAATTGTTGGCTGTTTACATTGTTGCTACAACTCATGTGCCCTCAACAGTTCTTTAGCAAAGGGGACCATTAATATGGATTCACCTTTCTTCATTTTCAAATAAAGTTTGAACACCCTATTATGAAGCTGTTACTGTTATAATACGGAATTATAGAACAGAATTATAAAAATATTTTGGGAAGGAGTTTGATAAAATATTTATTCCTTATTCCAAACAGCAATTAAATTGGTTATTACAAAATACTGATTTTTAGCCTATTGCATGTACAAAACTTTCAGGAAAAATTGATAATCATTATCCAAAAGATACATTGTTACAATTTGCTTCTATACATGCTTTTGTATTTCCTGTAAATTTACACATGCAGCCAATAAACAAACTCACTCTTTACATCATCAAAATAGTAATAGCTTGAAACGATAATTTGGTATTTTTAGAAAATGTACATGTAAAATTATAAAAGACTTGTCCTGAATGTCCTCAGTTGTCCCAGCCCGTGGGACTTGCAACAAGGGTCCGAGGAGGGAACTGTCGGATGAAGGAAAGAGACAGGAGACAAGAGACACCTTGGGAATAAGACAGCAATCCGATCAAACTCCAAAGAACGTTATTTCTGAGCCAGTATATAAGTAATTAAGGTGGGAAGTAGAGGGAATCCCAAGGCTGCTTTATCTTAGCCAAATGTCACACATTGCTGTAAATCAGGATAGCAGGATATCACAAGACTTCTTTGAAGCCGAAGGCTACTTCAAACAGAATGTCTTAATACCTGCAAGAGGCAGTGGGAGTGGGGAAGAATAAAAGGAATGATTGCTGTGAGGCCTGAGGCGCTTAGGCCTACTAATTAAGCCAAGGCCTTAGGCCTAACTAAGCCAAGGCCTTAGGCCTACTAATTAAACCAGGGTCTGTTGGTCTCCGACATTCAGTTTCTACCTTTACCACATAATGGTGTTAATCCTCAAGGACTTATACCAATTATACCAAATGGATGTTATTCATATTTCTGATTTTAGAAAATTAAAACATGTACATGTGACTATTGACACCTTTTCAGGCTTTCTAGCTACAACTGCTTTAACAGGAGAAGCAACTAAAAATATAATCAGTCATTGCCTGCATTGTTTTTCTATGCTTGGTGTTCCCAATCAGATTAAAACAGGTAATGGAACTGGCTATTACAGTCATGCATTTGAGACTTTCTGTCAACAATTTAATATTTCCATATTATTTAAGCTCCTTGTAATTCTCAAGGACAACGTGTTGTGGAACTTTAAAATAAAATAAAAAGGGGGGAATCATATCCCCTATACCACAAAAAATTAAAATTTTAAAATTTGGATGCCAAGGAACTCTCTGCTAAGTGTCTATAACACCCTACAAATAGCCATATTTATGCCTAGGTAAAATGGAAGGATCCACTTACAGGTACATGGCGTGATCCAGATCAGGTATTTAATATGGGGAAGAGGGCATATTTGTGTTTTTTCTACAGGATGCTAAAGGAGTGTGCTGGCTCGATTGGTGAGACATGCTGATACTGGGACAAAGAATGATGCTGACCTGTGAGCTTGCTGAGTGCCCTGATAATGGTGACAGAAAAGCTGCATTGGACATCTGTTCCTGACCTACCTTTGCTTGCCTATATCCCAGATTGGATAAGCTGCCTTTCCTCAAGATTTTCTACCTTGTGGGACAGAGAAATATAGACTGTAGAAACTGCTTCTGAACATTCTCAAAGACATATTTGGAAGTTAGCTGCAGTTCTCTATGATGTTATGTTATCAGGAGATAAAGTTGGAACAAGATTGGTCATGTTAAAATTTTGTTTCTTCTACAGAATTTAATGTAAGTTGTATTGATTGTATACTTTTTTAACTGTGTTAGAGTGTTGAAATCTGGTATGTCTGTTATGGTGGTCTATCAACTAGCCTTTGTTGCCTGTGAGTTTTACAGGACCTTGGTATTCTAAAAAAGGCTTACAAGTACTGGAAGAAGTGAATCAGATTCTAAAACAGAAACAAGAGGGTAGTGGGTTTGATTATCACTGATATAGCAGCTTTAATTACATTAACGGGTAGCACCACTGCTTCTACAATTGTTTCAACACAAGAAGTTAAGACAGCTACCTTTGTTAATCATTTAGCAACAAATGTTACCCATGTTCTGAGTATTCAGAGGATTTAGATTGGCATTTAGAACAGCAGATTGACTTCGTGGCATCCCGACCTTTACAAATTCACTATCACTGTCTCGATTTACTTGATCGTGGAATTGTGGTGCCTGAAGCTGATGATTCTCCTTTAGGAGATGCATAAAACTCAGATTTATGCACGCCTGCTCATGAGAAGCGTGGGCATCAGTAGGGGTGCGAGGCTAAACACCTCAAGGGGAGGACGCTATACTCTGCTTCTGAGTCCCCTGAGGAGCAAACCTGATTGCATAGAGGTTGGTGTTGAGAAGGCATCACCCAACAAGTGAGCCTTGACCCTCTCCTCATAAAAAAGACACCGTATGATGATGAGGATCAGGTCCCTACTGCCCCCCTCTGATTAAGGCCTCCCTGTTTCTAAACAGGTTCCTTGCTATTCGGTGTATTTCTTAAAACAAAAAGGGAGGAGATGTCGGAGACCAGCAGGCTTTGGCCTGACTAGTAGGCCTGAGTTTCAGTTTCCCCGACCCGGTGCCTTGGGCTTCCCAGTAATCAGATGGCCAGCCTGTGGTTTTGAGATATCCCATTTGACGCAGCCTGAAGTTTCAGAGATATCCTGCTTGACACAGCCTGCAGTTTCAGAGATATCCCGTTTGATGCCACCTGCGGATTTAGGGAGATCTTGTGTTATCCTGTTGTAAGAACAATATGACATCTGGCAAGAACATTGACCTTTTGGAACTCCCCCACCCCTGTCACCTCCTGCCTTAAGTGCTTTTTATACTGCTCAAAAATAAAGTTCTTTGGAGTTTGATTGGATTACCGTCTTGCTCCCAGGTATCTCTGTCTCCTGTCTCTTTCCTTCATCCGACAGTTCCCTCCTCAGACCCTTGTTGAACGTCCCACGGGCTGGGACACCAATCCCGGATAGTGAGAAATAAAAATCCAGGAGCTACAGTCAGACATACAGAATTTCAGGGAACGTGAGACCTCTAGTTCTGGAATTTTCGCAAACCCTATATGGAACTGGATACTCCCTTTTGTAACCCTTTCCTAGTCATCTTTCTGGTGTTATTATTTGCCCCCCTGTCTCATTAATTTTGTTTCTACATTCCTTCAATGACAAATACAAAAAATTTCTAACCAAACTATTAATCAGTTCCTGTTACAGGATTACTAGCCGCTGCCCACAGAAGAACTGCTGTCCACAGAGGAATCTGATGCAAACATTTACGAGGTGGACCCCAATGGTGAAAGTCAGTTACACCCCAAAATTGACAATGCCCCTACACAGCAGGAGCAGTTTAAGAGACATGACGATGCCTTGATTCCCTTTCATCATCGGCTTCCTCCTCACTTTTTTCTCCTTCTTTTTATAATAATAAGAAGAGAGGTATGTTGGCACCAGGACCTCCAAACTGGTGATATCACACTCAGGTGACAGTGTGACCTGCCCACCTTTTGCCAAGGCAACAACCACCATATTCCCAGAACCCACTTGGCCCACCTCCACACACACCACCTCCCATACACCCATAGAATACATACATACATATACATATATATATACATATACATATATATATGTTTATCATTTTTATAAACACATCATTGGTGCCGCGTGACTCAGATTAGAAACTCTGCAGGGTTACATCCCACCTCAGCCACCATGAGAGATCCATGCTCCCTAGCTCAGAAGAACTGGTAAGCCCTCCATCCCCCACTGGTCAGAGTAACTGTCCACATGGACTCAGAGGAGGGTTCTTGAGTTCTGAGCTACCCTGTTAGTCCTTGAGGATGGAAGACATTCAGTCCTTTCACTGATCTTCGTTATAGGACTTTTTCCCTTGGGTGAGACATTCCTCTCTCTCTCTCTCTCTCTCTCTCTCTCTCTCTCTCTCTCTCTCTCTCTTGTTTTTTTTTGAAACAGGGTTTCTCTGTGTAGCCCTGACTGTCCTGCAATTCACTCTGTAGACCAGGCTGGCCCCAAACTCAGAAATCCACCTGCCTCTGTCTCCCGAGTGCTGGGATTAAAGGCGTGCACCACCACTGCCCGGCTCTTCTCTCTTTTTGATACAGTTTCTTTCTCACAGCTGAGAATTCCAGGCCAGGCCTGGACACTGCTCTCTCAGGAGCACCGCTTCTGAGCATAAGTCCCCTCCCCATGTGTCTCGCCCAGGAGTCAGTCTTTTGCTGCCTTTGTCCCTATTTTATGGCATGTCTTAGTCTTAAACTATCTCTCTCCATCTCAGCTAAATTGGCACTTTCTCGCTAAGGACCTGAAGTGTAGACTTCCCTCCCCCGACCCTCTCATTTGTGGCTCACTGCAACCACTTGTTCAGCTAGTTTACCCCCAGAAAAGCAGGTCTGCCCGTGCCCCTTGCCAGGCACCCTACTTGCTTCCCTTCCCCCTCTGCTCCTTAGCTCTGCTCTCGGTTCTCAGCCGGAAAGGTGGGTCTGGCCCCACCCCTCGAGTCCTGCCGGAGGTCCCCTCCCTTAGACTTGCTTTCCCTTGCATGTGCAACCACCTGCTGCCCCCGCCAAAGCTCACAGGCGTGGGAAACGTGGAAAACGCAGCTTTGGCCCTGCTCATTCCCTATCTACCCCTAAAACAGCCTCACCACTTCTGCAAATGTGAGCCCCTTCTGGCTCCACCCCCTGCCAGGGACTCTGCTGCCCCACCCCCTACTCTCTGCTCTGGACTAGCAGTTATACTCTCCTCCCTCAGCCTGCTTGCGCTCAGCCAGTCCCTGATCCCTGACTACATTTCTACCTTCCAGCACATGCGAGGAACATTTTCCCTCTCTCCTTCTCTTTCTATGCCACTACTGCCAGCTTTCTTATTCTGGTCCTAGTCAGATGTCTCTTTGCTACTGCTATTAAATTTTTTTTCAGTTATAATCAATCTATCTCACTCTCAATCCTGTCATAAGTTTGTTAGTTCTTAAATTTATGACAGACAGAATTCCCAAAGTCTTTTAACAGTTGGCCCAGGATGGTAGATGGCCTCAGAAGATGTGGACACAGCAACAGGATACTGCCTAGATTGTGATATGACAATCATTAAAAACACAGTGGACAAAACTGGATATTTTGGGTCAAGGGGCTTAGCTGAAATGAGATAAGCTCACTTCTCATGTCACATGTATCCATTCCACAGAGAAAAAGCCCTGCGTCTTCTGTGCTTGAAAGCCAGACTGACTCTGCCTGAGTTGCCATAAAGTTGCCACAGAGACCTGGGAACTGTTGACTAATGGACTCTGTCATTTTTTAAATAATATAACTGCTAGATTTTTGTTTATTTCTCAGACTTCTGACTACATTGACAGCTAAGCTTTCACAGATGTAATCTGTTATCTCCTTATCTTCCTCTTCTTGCTATGCCACTGTCCTAATGTTATGACTGTAATAAAACATTCCACTATACAATCCAACTTTTTCAACTTTTTAATCTTGTCCCTTCTGCTCCACAAAAGGCTCTTCTTAAAGACTGTTCATGTTGTTATCTCTTATATGCTTATAAGCTACAGAAAATCCACTCAGATTTACCTCTCATGGACCCAATAGACTCCATCCAGATAAGTACATCTGCCCAAAGTTCCCACTTACTACCTATTCCAAAGGATGAGATTCCTCTGGGTTTAAATGTACATCTTAAGAAAAATTTTTCTTTCTCCCAAACATACCTTATTTCTCTACCTATAATAATATGTTTCAACATCTTGTCAAGTCCAGGCACTTACTACACCCAGGACAGCTCCAGAGAATCAACTTTCAGATGTTCCAGTCTCCTCTCAGACACAGATGCTTCTACTGGACCTGTTCCTTCTGACCTATCATCAATGGCTCCACAGACCCTGGACAGCAAGGAAACATCCAACTTTCCTACAACTGGAAAAACATCCCCACACCCATTCTTCTAGGTTCCCTAAAGACACGTTGCCCCCCAATGCCAGCATGAAGCAGTCAGATATTACGATGACCCTATTCCTGTTTTACCATTGCCTCTTTCTAATTTTTCTTTTTTAATTAAACCAAAATGGGGGAATGTTAGCATTCTGTCTAAACTGCACCCCACAGTTACCTGGCAATAGCCAGGTATGCTCCTCCCCACAGTTGCTTGGCAACAGCCAGGTGGGCCTGGCCCACTATAAAAGGGGCTGCTTGCCCCTCCTCTTATCTCTTATCTCTTGCTTCTCTCTTGCATCTCTTAACTCTTACCTCTCCCCATTCCCTTCTCCCCCTCTCTCCACATGGTCATGGCCGGCCCCTCTACTTCTCTACTCTCTCCCTCTCTCTGCCTCTACTACCCTCTTAGCTCCCCTCCCCATGCCCTGAATAAACTCTGTTCTATACTATACCATGGTGTGGCTGGACCCTCAGGAGGAAGGGATGCCTCAGCATGGGCCCGCTGAGGCACACTCTTTCCCCACACCTACCTCCCCCTACACCCATAGAACATATATATCTCTTTATCTTTTTATAAACACATCATTGGTGCCGAATTATCTTTTACCTCCATATATATATCTTCTTATAAACACATTAGTAAGGACTAGAAAGGACTCCCTGTCAGACAGAGTATATTTCAAAGGCAGCACTGGGATTCCACAAAAACAGGGCCCAAAGAGAAAATGCCAATGAAGAAAGGGAAAGACACCCTGTGGTTTGGACATGATGAATGACCTGCAAAAGGCCCATGTGTTGAAAACCTAGTGTCTGATAAAAGCAGTGTTGAGGAATGCTTTTGTTACTGGGTCAGAAGTGACCCAACCTCACCAATGAGTTAACCCATTGATATATTCTACATTTGATGATACCAGTGGGTAGGCAGTAGCTAGCCAGGGCGTGCCTTTGAAGACTGTATATTTTCCTTTCTCCCCTTCTCTAAGTCATTCTCTTCTTTTCCTGGCTGTCATGAGGGTGAACAGCCTCCACACACTCGCAACACTAGGATGCTCAACCTTACCTCAGACCCTGGTGACCATGGACTGACACCTCAGAAGCAGTGAGCCAAAAGGACTCCTCCTTCCTTTAAACAGTTTCTCCTGAATGTTTGCCACAGTGACAAAACCTTTAAATGAGACTGGAACACCAGGGCTTCTCCCACTGCTATGGTGTGACATAGGGTGAGTGTCAGCAAGATAGGAGAGACATTCACTGCTGCAGTCTACTTTCCAGGTACCATTTGAGACATGAATATCAATGTGCTAGCTACCTTGGAGGTGTGTAGGATGGCTGATGGTCAGCAGTCTCCTTTACAGTTGACTTGGTCAATGACTGATAATACTTTGTTGATAGAGACAACAAATGCCTCCCAGGCCGAGACAATGCTGGATACCTTCTACCATGGGAGACAATCCTATTTTACAACCAGCCTGAAGCAGGGATGGAAAGAAACATAATATACCTGAAGACATGACCAGAAAAAGGGAGGAGCAGCCCCCAACTCTGACTAGAACCTACATAAATATCCCACTCCGTGAAGTTGCTTGCAGATCTTCCCTGCTAAGCTCTCTGTTTTCTGAGTTAGAACTCAGAACTTTGTTTTCTTCTTTCCATTGTCCTTTGCTGAACACTAACCCAAATCTTCATCCTGTTTGCCCTGACATGGGGCATTTCTTCCTCATGAAGGAAGCCTGCCCATGCAGCTGCTAGAAGTCTCCCATTGCTGAGCTGCCTGCCTTTGACTGGTAACTCTGAAAGCAGAACTTCTTTTCTCTTGCCCTCTCTTTCATCCTGGCAGCTGACTGCCCTGTCATTTTTCTCTTAATGCTGCAGTAAAACTGCCCTTGAGTTTCTTTCTGGCTCCTTTCTTTCTTTTTTTCTTTCTTTCTTTTTTTATTTAATACTTTGTTTACATTTCAAATGTTTTCCCCTTTCCAGATTTCCTCTTTGGAGACCCCCTATCCCATCCCTCCTCCCCCTGCCTCTGTGAGGGTGTTCCCCCACCCACCCGCCCACTCCCATCTTCCCTCCCTGGCATTCCCCTACACTGGGACATCTAACACTTTCAGACCAATGGGTCTCTCCTCCCCCTGATGGCCAACAAGGCTCTCCTCTGCCACATATGTAGTCCGAACCATGGCCCTTCCATATTCATTCTTTGGTTGGTGGTCCAGTCTCTGGGAACACTGGGGGGACTGAACAGTTGACACTGTTGCTCCTTCCCCATGGGTTGCAAACTCCCTCAGTTCCTTCAGTCCCTTCTCCAACTCATCTATCTGGGACCCCACGCTCAGTCCAACAGTTGCTGTGAATTGAGTCATGGGTGTTCCAAACTTTTGGGCTAATAACCACTTATCAGTGAGTACATACCATGTTTCTTCTTTTGTGACCGAATTACCTCACTCAGGATATTTTCAATTTCCATCCATTTGCCTGTGAATTTCATGAAGTCATTGTTTTTAATAGCTGAGTAGTATATTGTGCAAATGTACCACATTTTCTGTATCCATTCCTCTGTTGAGGGACATCTGGGTTGTTTCCAGCTTCTGGCTATTATAAACATGGCTGCTATGAACATAGTGGAGCATGTGTACTTATTACATGTTGGAGCATCTTCTGGGTATATGCCCAGGAGTGGTATAGCTGGGTCCTCAGGAAGTATTTTGCCCACTTTTCTGAGGGTCTGCCAAACTGATTTCCAGAGTGGTTGTACCAGCTTGCAATCCCACTAGCAATGGAGGAGTGTTCCTCTTTGCTCCACATCCTCGCCAGCATCTGCTGTCACCTGAGTTTTTGATCTTAGCCATTCTGACTGGTGTGAGGTGGAATCTCAGACTTGGTTTGATTTGCACTTCCCTGATGACTAAGGATGTTGAGCATTTCTTCCTTTTTTTTTTTTTTTTTTTTTGGTTTTTTGAGACAGGGTTTCTCTGTGTAGCCCTGGCTGTCCTGGGACTCACTCTGTAGACCAGACTGACCTCGAACTCAGAAATCCGCCTGCCTCTGCCTCCCAAGTGCTGGGATTAAAGGCGTGTGCCACCACTGCCCGGCAAGCATTTCTTTAGGTGCTTCTCAGCCATTTGAGTTTCCTCAGTTGAGCGTTCTCTGTTTAGTTCTGTTCCCCATTTTTTTGATAGGGTTATTTGGTTCTCTGGAGTCTAACTTCTTGAGTTCTTTGTATATATTGGATATTAGTCCTCTATCAGATGTAGGATTGGTAAATATCATTTCCCAATCTGTTGGCTGCTGTTTTGTCCTATTGACAGTGTCCTTTGCCTTACAGAAGCTTTGCAATTTTATGAGGTCCCATTTGTCGATTCTTGATCTTAGAGCATAAGCGATTGGTGTTCTGTTCAGGAACTTTTCCCCTGTGCCCATGTGTTCGAGAGTTTTCCCCACTTTCTCTTCTATTAGATTCAGTGTATCTCGTTTTATTTAGAGTTCCTTGATCCAATTGGACTTGTACAGGTAGATAGGAGTGGATCAATTTGCATTCTTCTACATGTTGACCGCCAGTTAAGCCAGCATCTTTTGTTGAAAATGCTGTCTTTTTTCCAGTGGATTGTTTTAGCTCCTTTGTCAAAGATCAAGTGACCGTAGGTATGTGGGTTCATTTCTGGGTTTTCAATTCTATTCCATTGATCTACCTGCCTTTCACTGTACCAATACCATGCAGTTTTTATCACTACTGCTCTGTAGTACAGCTTGAGGACAGGGATGCTGATTCCCCCAGAAGTTCTTTTATTGTTGAGAATAGTTTTTGCTATCCTGGGTTTTTTGTTATTCCAAATGAATTTGAGAATTGCTCTTTCTAAGTCTATGAAGAACTGGGTTGGAATTTTGATGGGGATTGCATTGAATCTGTAGATTGCTTTCAGCAAGATGGCCATTTTTACTATATTAATCCTGCCAATCCATGAGCATCGGAGGTCTTTCCATCTTCTGAGGTCTTCTTCAATTTCTTTCTTCAGAGACTTGAAGTTCTTGTCATACAGATCTTTCACTTGTTTGGTTAGAGTCACACCAAGACACTTTATATTGTTTGTGACAATTGTGAAGGGTGTCATTTCCCTGATTTCTTTCTCAGCCTATGTATCCTTCGAGTATAGGAAGAATACTGATTTGTTTGAGCTAATTTTATATCTGGCCTGGCTCCTTTCTTAAAGCCTTTTATGGCAAGACTAAGAACCTGTAAGAGTGACTCTGTTTTCTCAGGTGATGAAGGCAGTTTGAAGTGCAACTCTTTGATGAGAGGGGGGGGGAATCTCTCACAATTTCACCTTTAGAGGCAAATGGACTGCACCCAAACTAATCTCAGGGTGTGTATTAGTCAGGGTTCTCTAGAGTCACAGAACTTATATGTAGTCTCTATATAGTAAGGGAATTTGTTAATGACTTACAGTCTGTAGTCAAACTCCCCAACAATGGTCGCAGCAGCTGTGAATGAAAACCCGAGGATCTAGCAGTCGCTTAGTCCCACAAAGCTCACAGGCGAAGAAGATTGATTCTTCCTCCTTCCAATGTCCTTATGTAGATCTCCAACAGCAGGTGTGGCCCAGATTAGAGGTGTGCACACCACCACACCTGAAACTTGTGTCTTCCAGTCTCAAGATCCAGATCACAAGTGAACCTTGTAATTCTGGATTATAATTCACGCCAGATATAGTCAAGTTGACAATCAGAAATAACCACTACAATCCACCCCTTGTCAACTTGACACAAATTATACCTCATATCCACATGAAACAATAACAAGATCATAAATACACTTAACATGATATAACTATTCCTCATACAATCGCAAACACATTTATAAACTTACAATGAGGCAGTGTCGTTGGGAACATTCCTTTAGTATCTCAACTTAAATACCAACTGATATTGGAAGACAAATATGTTCTTAACAAAATACAACAGAAACATTCATATTACTTATAGTCCTCATTTCTGCAGCTGGTTATGTGGTCTTAGCTGGTATTTATAACTACCTTCCTCTACTACGCATTCTGTGTTTCCTCCACCCTCTGAAAGCACCTCAGCATGTCTTGGCTCTTTTCCTGGAGGAGTGACCCATACCTTCATTCCTGATGCGTCTGCATCCTTTGTCATCCTGCTTGAATTAGGCTGTTGTAGTTTCCCATTGACTTTAATCACAGGACATGGTAGTACTAAGAGACGCCCCAAAGGATCTCCTGCACTCCAGACATAATCCTTCTTACCTCCATTGTGGAGAGGCAATCCAATTTCCCCATGGTAATCTGGATCTATCACCCCTCCTAACACTGTTATTCCTTCCTTAGCCTGTTGGTTTAAGGGCATTAGAAGCCCAAAATGACCAGGGGAAAATTTGACCGTCCAGTTCAATGAAATGTTTGTTGTAGCTCCTGGTAGGAGCACTCCCCCCTCTGGAACCAAAACTTCTAGACCAGCAGAACCTAGAGTTGTGGGGACAGGAAGCAAACATTTTCCTAGAGGGTCACAAGGAGTGATAGTGAGTGGAACTATTCCCTTTTCCACCCTTTTGTTTCTGGACCCATGGATCTTGGCTATGGGAGAAACTGTACCTTATATTGGACACTGATTCAAAGCATATACTGCCTCCTGAAGAACTCTGCCCCAACCCTCCATGCTGCTGCCACCTGATTTACGCTGTAACTGTGTCTTCAAAAGGGCATTCCATCTTTCTATCAGACCAGCTGCTTCAGGATGATGGGCAACATGGTAAGACCAGTGAATTCCATGATCGTGGGCCCATTGTCGCACTTCTCTGGCTGTGAAATGAGTTCCTTGGTCAGAAGCAATATTGTGTGGAATACCATTACGATGAATAAGGCATTCTATAAGTCCATGAATGGTGGTTTTGGCAGAAGCATTACATGCAGGAAAGGCAAATCCATAACCGGAATAAGTATCTACCCCAGTAAGAACAAAACGTTGTCCTTTCCACGGAGGAAGTGGTCCAATATAGTCAACCTGCCACCAGGTGGTTGGCTGGTCACCTCGAGGAATGGTGCCATCTCTGGGGCTCAGTGTTGGTCTCTGCTGTTGGTAGATCGGGCATTCAGCAGCAGCTGTAGCCAGGTCAGCCTTAGCGAGTGGAAGTCCATGTTGTTGAGCCCAAGCATTACCTCCATCTCAGCCACCATGACCACTTTGTTTGTGTGCCCGCTGAGCAATGACAGGGATGGCCGAGCAAAGAGGCTGACTGTCCACAGAACGGGTCATCTTATCCACTTGATTATTGAACTCCTCCTCAGCTGAATTCACCTTTTGGTGAGCATTTACATGGGACAAATATCTTCACATCCTTTGCCCATTTGGAGAGATCTATCCACATACTTCTTCCCCAGATGTCTTTCTCACCAATTTTCCAATCATGATCTTTCCAAGTCCCTGACCATCCAGCCAATCCATTGGCTACAGCCCATGAGTCAATGAACAATCGTACATCTGGCCATTTCTTCTTCCAAACAAACTGTAATACCATGTGTACTGCCCAAAGTTCTGCCCACTGTGAAGATTTTCCTTCACCGGTGTCTTTCAAGGTTGTCCCAGAAAGGGGTTGTAATGCTGCAGCTGTCCACTTCTGGGTCCACTTTTGCATAACGTGCAGAGCCATCAGTAAACCAGGTCCTAGTCTTCTCTTCTTCAGTCAGCCGATCATAGAGAACACTCCATGAGGCTATAAGCACATACTTGGCAGCAGATGGCATTGTTACAGGAGTAAAAACCATAGGCATTTGAGCAACTTCTTCATGTAACTTGCTTGTGCCTTCAGGACCTGCTCGGGCTCGATCACGGATGTACCACTTCCACTTGATAATAGACTGCTGCTGTGCACGTCCTATTTTATGACTTGGAGGGTCTGATAACACCCAGCTCATGATGGGCAGTTCAGGTCGCATGATAACTTGGTGTCCTATTGTCAAACGTTCAGTTTCTACTAAGGCCCAATAGCAGGCCAAGAGCTGTTTTTCAAAGGGAGAATAGTTGTCTGCAGATGATGGTAGAGATTTGCTCCAAAATCCCAAAGGTCTCTTCTGTGATTCACCTAC
>JAPYYD010003225.1:0-14393 GCA_028551405.1 Uromys caudimaculatus
GGGGTCCCAGATGGAGGAGTTGGAGAAGGGACTGAAGGAGCTGAGGGAGTCTCTAGCCCTACAGAGGGAGCAACAGTGTTTACTGGCCTGACTCCCCCCCCCCCCGTCCTCCTGGAGGCTGGACCACCAACCAAAGAATACACATGGAGGGACCCATGGTTCGGACCACATATGTGGCAGAGGAGGGCCTTGTTGGGGAGGAGAGGCCCCAGTAAAGGGGAATGTCAAGATGGGAATATGGGAGTGGGCGGGTGGGTGGGAGGTAGAATTCCCTCATAGAGATGGGGGAGGGGGAAAGGATAGATGGTCTCCAAAGAGGAGACCTAGAAAGGGGGAAACATTGGAAATGTAAATAAAGTATCAAAAAATAAAAAATTAAAAAAAAAAAGAACAAGAAGCCGTGAATTTGAGGGAGAAAGGAAGGGACAGGTGTACATGGGAAAACTTGAAAGGAGGAAAAGGAAGGGGGAAATATGCAATTCTATTATAATTTCAAAAATATTATAAAATAATGTGGGGGTCAATAGAGAAAGGCACTGATGCGAACCTCTGACTTCTTCCCACGTGATGCACATATGAATACATTCACAAACATGTAAGCATACATACTACACACACACACACACACACACACACACACACACACACACACACATGGATTGTATTTGTATGATTTTTTATTTATGTGTATTTGTATGCCTGTGAGTAGGTATGTGTACATGAATACAGATGCTCTCAGACATCAGAGATGTCAGATCCCCAGGACCTAGAATTACAGGTGATTGTGAGCCACAAAGCGTTGGGTGCCAAGATCCAAACTCAGGTCTTCTTCCAAGAGCAGTGCATGCTCTTGACTGGTGAGTCATGTCTCCCCCTGACAAAAGGTTTTTAAAGACAACTACACATGAGGTCATGAAAGAGTTGGTGGTAGAAAAGAAGTCAGTGACGTGCATCTGAGCAATAGGGAGCCTGGGAGGTGGACTGTAGACATCAAAAGAGGCTCAGAGACAACCAGTAAGATCAGAAGAAACACGCGTACAGTGATTTTATGCACTATACAATATTGACGTAATATATGAGTGTTAAACACACGAATGAAATAATGATGAAGTAGCAATGAATGAGGCTTCAATTATGTTTAATAGATACACCCGATACACCCTACTCGATCACAAGACAAAGGAAATCTACTGAAAAAAAAAAAAAAGACACAGCCACACTTTATCTGAAAGGCAGTGGACCAATGGAAATGCCGCCCATTAAATAACTCATGAAGAGAAATATCACCTGCCCTTTAAACACGAATGAAAATAAAATCGTAAAAGGTTCACTTGTCTACCTGGTGAAGTAAGTCAGATTAAACATTTAAATGAATTTTATCTTCCTAGCAGAACCCACTTGCTTCTTAAAGGACCTTAAATGTCATTTTTTTCCCCATTGCTCAGACAAATGTATTTTTAAATAGTCCTATCTTCTGTGGCCAGAACCTTTTCTGCCATAAAGTCTTTGCAGGCGTACAGTTCGTTCTAAATCCAACACTTCATTGAAAGGTGTCCCTCCTTCCTCTGGCACCGATAAAGGGCTGCCAAGAGCTGGGATTTGTGGTCAGCAGAAGCGTGCTGGTTTGTTCCTCCCCACTCCAGCCATAAAGAAACATCTTCTTATGTCAGTAATTTTGATAGCAGAGATTAGATCACAGCAAACATTTCTGCAAAGGATCACATGGTAACTGTTTTGAGCTTTGTGGGTCATACAATCCTCCTTACAGATACTCAGCCCTGTTTCTGTAGCCTGGGAGCAGCTGCAGACCTGCAAACAAATGAGCCGGGCCAATGTTCTGATAAAACTTCATTTATAAAAGCAGGCCATGCACAAGGTTTGGCTCTGCTTCTGTAGTGTTTTTCCCCAGTTCTTCTGATTCTCGATTACTTATTTAAGCCCCAGAAACAATTTCAGCACCCAAGGAGGAGCTGGTGATGCAGTTGGTGGAGGCTTACTCAGAGTCTGAAAAGTTCTGAGTTGAATGCCCAGCACTGCAGAAAGGAAAAAAAAAAAAAAAAAATACAACCACCTTGGATGTTATGAGCCCCAAGCACACGAAAAGAAAGATGGGTGATTCCAAGTTATTGCTACAGCATAGAATATTCCTTAATAAAGATGGCCCTTATAGAAATGATAAGGAAAACAGATATTTTGGGAAAAGCTTCTAGAACCAGTAGGTTACTCTATTCCCCAGAGCGCCTCTCAGTAAATTATAGGACTGAATGAGCAAACAGTAAAACGCAAAATCACATCTCCTGTTACATAATACCGGAAACTATCACTCCATTACATGGGTATTTCTGCAGCGTGCAGTGTATTTTCTTGGCATTAATCTGCAGAGGCTGCAAGGGAAAAGAAATGTTTGAATTTGAAATTGAGATCCTTTTTGCCTTTGTCATTGCGTTTCTAAGTAAAGCCCTTCCTCTCAAAGCTGTACTCCATTTAATTTAGTCACGGTTTAATGTAACCTTCCCCTTAATAATAGCTGTGGAGGACTTCACATAGTCCTTTCAACAACGCTTTCAAGATGAAGATTCAAAGACAGATTTTCCTGCCAATGGTGGTTTTGATACAAAGAGCCCATTAGAAAACTTGAAATGTGTAAATTACACAGAAGGCTCTAAGATGAGGCTTAAATTGTCAGGGTGATATACTTTCCCCCGAGAAGGTTAATGGAGAGACGGGTACTTGTTTCAACAAAGGATTGAAAATGATGCCCAGAAAATCACCCTCATCATCAAAAGATGGATTGCTTCTGATTGCAGATATATGGTATGGTATATGTATGGCTAGAAGCCCATGTTATTCTTCCTTTATGCTTTTCCCATTGCAAACACGGCATTAAAATCCAGCCCTGAGGAGATCCAGAATGTCCCCAGCACGCTAACTCACAGGCTTCTACTCATGATAGATGTGGTGACGATTACTCTCATGATGCCTGTGGAGTATTCTATCAATATTTTATAGTAAGTTATCATCTTATACAGCTACACTTTAGGATGTATAGACAAAATGGGGCCAGAGGTTAGCAAACAAAAGCAGTGGTTAAATCTAAAAATAGCAATTTTTGGATATGGTTTTCTTTCCTCTTCCCCATTAAAAATTGCTTGTGACAGTTTTACCTGTGCTCTACATTTTTTTAAATCTTGAAATCTCTACTAGCCTGTTTCTTAGTACTTCCTACAGTTCTAAATAAATCTTAACTACATTGCTTTCATAGGAACGAGTATGTACAATTTTGATCCCACGCTTTTTTTGTGAGAGACATGTCACTTGTTTATATCTCCAGTATGTGTGGAGTAAGGATAAATACGAGAAACAAATATTTTTTAAAGTGCTTTATTTTATTTGTAATTATGGGAATGTGTGTGCCTACGTGTAGGAGTAAGCACATGTAAGTACAGGTGCCCTTGGAGACGAAGGTGTAGGATCCCCTGGGGCTGGTGGTGCAGGCAGCTCTGAGCCACCTGGTGTGGGTCCTAGGAACTAAACTTGTGTCTTCTAGAAAGATCAGAAAGCACTCATAATCACAGAGTCATCTCTCTAGCCCCCAAGGACTCAAATACGTTTGAACAGTGCTGCTCAAGATTTTGGGCTCAAAGCTAGGGCCCTCAGTACCAACAGGCTGCCCTCAGCCATCTGACCCCATTGTACCATCTAAACAAGTAGTCATGAAAAGCAGAGAAAAAATATTTATTCAACATGTCCATATTAAGGAGGAAAAAGAGTAACTGAATTGATACCCAAGTCCATCTGTAGGGCACTAAGCTGTAGGTTTAAATGGAGGACAAGAATTATGCGTTATTCAGCAGTACAAGCCAGATGTGGTTCCCAGTTACTGACTTATTTTCTTGACTCTGTCTGTCTTACAAAGTGATACCATAAATTGTGAGAACTGTTGAAATCTTTTCTTGGGGGTGGGAGGCTGGAAGGGGATATCATACTCTGGCTAGCATAAAGGCCTTTTCTTTCCCCACCATGAGATTCCTCGAGGAATTTTAACTATTTGGTATATGTTATTGAAATAGTCGAATAGCCATGAGGAGATAGGCACAAGTGTCTATTTCTAATATCCCCTCCCCTGAAAAGGTAGTTACAAACAGAATTAAATCTACAGATAAGAGGCTGACCTCGAATTAGTCAAAGATGAAAAAGGAAGATAGAAAATGGCAATCCTCATCTAGTGGAGTGCTTATAGCACCTTTCCACTCAATTCTCAATCCTTCAAAGTGCATATTATTTTCTCATTTTATAGAGAGGACAGTCCCATTCCTTGGAAGGCTAATTGGCTTGACGTCATACTCTTTTATAAATAGAGGGTTGAGTACATAGCTTTCTGTTATACAATGATGTGGGGGCAAATTGAGTACATGAGGTATGTTTTTTTTTTTTTTTAAACAAATAAGCTACCCATTAAGTTACAAGAAATAAGATGAACAAGATTTTAGAACAAAAACACTCAAAGAATCACTGGATAGGTGTAGCCATCCAACCTGGACATAGGGACTTTAAGCTCTGCCTTACGGGTCTTAACATGAATCATGTGTAAAGGAAAAATTTTCTTGCTCTTTCCTGGCCGGGGTTGAGTTGTCTACTTGCCCTGGCTGGATCAAGAGGGACATTGAGAAATGGGCTACTTCACAAAGGGGGCTCTAGAACACTTAGGCTTGCTGCTGAACTACTGAGCTCATCCTTTATGAAGACTACAGTTGACCTTGTCAAGAAGACAACAGTTGAAGACTCAAAGTCATGATCCCTCTGAAAAACATAGCCATCATTGTTCCTCTAATCATCCCATGACTTATTGTGGTTCATTAAAACTTGACATAGGTCTCTCATCCTTCCTGTTAGAACTTGGTGAGGTCTTCATGGGGCATGCAGCCCCGGTGACATGTTCTGCTTCACTTGGTGCTAGCCAGCAACGTTCCCATCAATGTTTTTTAAAGGTGCTATGACTTTATGACTGTGCTGGCTAGTGTTTTGTCAACTTGACTCAAATTACAGTTGTTTGGGAAGAGAAAACCTCCACCTAAAAAATTACCCTGCAAGTATGGCTCATGGAAAAGCCTGTGGGGCATTTGCTTGATTAATGATGAATGGGAGGACATAGCTTACTGTGGGCAGTGGCATCCCTGGGAAGATGGTCCTGGATTGTACAGGAAAGCAGACTCAGGGGCTGAAGAGACAGCTCAGCAGGTAAAAGCACTGCTTGCTTATCCAGGGGACCTGGGTTTAATTCCCAGCACATGGCAGCTCACAACTGTCCTTCATCTGTTGATGAATACACAAGCCAATTCCATAACTTGACTATGGTATGCGATTTTAATTTTCTTTGATTATATATCCAGTAATATAGTATCCTATGGTGCTCTATATTTTCCTGGGGGAGCCTTCATATTGATTTCCACAATAGCTAGATTAGTGTACATTACCAACAATGGGGCATACAGGCTTTTTTTGGTCTACCAACCATCATTTTAAAAATGAAAATATTTAAAGCTATCTTGAACTACTACTTGATATCAAGTTATATCTCAAAGCTACTATAATGAAGATAGTATGGGATTGTCAGTAGAAACATGTATGTAGAATGATAGAAGAGAAAGCCTGGAACTAAATCTATACATATGATCAATTGTTATCTGACAAATGTGCCAAGAATAGAATTACAAGTAGAATTTCTTCAATAACAGTCTACAAAATTGTATATCCATAATCAAAGGAATAAAACTAGTTACTGAGTATGAAAATCACCTCAAAATGGATTAAAACCTTTGTATAAGACTTTAAAACAATAAAACTCCTGGTAGAAAACAATGGAAATATGCTTAACATTTATTACTATTATTATTATTATTATTATTATGATTAAGATTTTTTAAATTATGAGTGTACATATGTGTACATGAATGTAAGTACCCACAGAAGCCAGAGAGGATGTGAGAGCTTATGGAGCTGTAGTTACAGGCAGTTGTGAGCCACATGAACATGACACATACACATGCATGCTGGCAAAACACCCATACATACAGAACAAAGAGAACGTGTGTCTGCAAAGCAATCAGAAAATGAAGTAGCATAAGTAATGGAAACAGCACTTGCAAGCCATATGTCTGATAAGTGGTAAGAGCTAAATCATGCGAGACTCAAATTAATGGTCAGAAAGCAAACAACACAATCTAAAAGCAAAGGACCTGAACAGACATCAAAACAGCCAATGCACATATAATAGATAAGCTCATCAGCGATTGAGCAAAGGCAGGACCCTGAGGAGGAATCACTTCACATGCATAGGAAGTGGTCAAAGGCAAATGTTGGTGCAAGTATGAAGAACCATCATGCAGTGTCGGTGGAAACATGAATGGGTATAGCCATTATGGGAAACTGTCTAGCATTTTCCCAAACAATAATATTCATAAATAACTACCAAACAATCCAAGCATTCATGCTATCAGTATGTTGATGTTCATAAGGCATTTCCTCGTCTTGACTATTACAGCATGAATCACAATGGGTGCCAAATGAATCCAATCTGTGCCTATCAATAAATGAAGGGATTTAAAATGTACATTATAAGGTAGAGGTGGTGACTCAGTGAGTTAAAAAAATAAAATAAAATAAAATAAAATAAAATAAAATAAAATAAAATAAAATAAAATAAAATAAAAAACAATGCTGGGTGAGCCTGAAAACCGGAGTTCAATCTTCCACGGGAAAAAAGTCAGAAATGGTGGCAAACAGCAGGAATGACAGTACTGCAGTGGGGAGACAGGGAGTAGAGGCAGGACTATCAGCCAGAAGCTTGGGGACACTTGAACTGGAACACATACACAGAGGCAGAAACAGGGGAGACCTGCCTCAACAGGGGGAAAACAAGAACTGACTCCCCCAAAGCTATCCTCTGACTTCCAAAACCAAGTCATATCACATGAGCCCACACTCATGCACACATGCAGATGAACACACATAAAATTAATTAGTTTGAATATGCTTTACATATTATATGTAGGACTACATACTAATAAATGTATTTGCATTATAACAATATTATTCAGTCATATGTGTATATATTTACATACATATTTTTGTGTACACATATTATGTACATATTGTATGTATATGTATATATACATATACATTTTACATACATAGATGTATGTATGTGTAAAATGTGTGTTTATGTCTCTGTGGGTATATTTGTACATCACTACACAAGTGTGTATGTGCACGTGGAGACCTGAGGACTATCTCAGGTGTCATTCCTCAGGAGCTATGCACCTTGTTTTGTGAGACATATTCTCTCTCTTGCCTGGAGTTCACCAAGTGGGCTAGGCTAGCTGGCCATTGACTTCCAGTGTCCACCTGCTTCTGCCTCATCAGAACTAAAATTACAAGTGTGCACCACAGAGCTTACAGTCTTCATGAGGGTCCTAGGGTATCAAACTCTTGTCCTCATGCTTGCAAGCCAGCACTCTGTCAACGGGGTCAACTTCCCTGCTCTCATATTCATCTTTTAAAGTCTTATGGGAGAGAAGGAAATCCTAGCAAGAACATGGATGAGCATGGAGGAAGTTATGCTAAGTGCCAATGCCGGGCACAAAAAGGTGACACCATTCTTCTCACTTGTGCTTGGAATCTGAAACATTCAGACTCATGCAAGCAGAGTGTGGAATGGAGGCTGCAGAAGATGGGTGTCCTTATATAGTGTCTAAAGAAATCCTAATTTAGAAGAAACATCTGGACAGGAAGAAGACCATGTTCTGAGTGAAGAAGGCTGTGAGAAGGTATGGGGAGCTTTAAGTCTACACACAAATCCCCTCTGGTCTCTAAGTGACCTTTATTGCTCGACCATCATTCACCACTAAGCAAAATTAAGATACTGAGAAAAACAAACAAACGAAACTATTAAGCCATGGCACGTAGACCAGAGCTGCAACTACACTGACTAATAAGATCCAGCACACAGCTACATTTATCTTAAGTTTTTGCAAGTGTCTTGAAGTTCGGAGTCTGAAAAATGATACAAAATTGCTTTATACCCGGAGAGCATTACTGACGATTCATTACTTAAATAAGCTCCTCCATTTCACAGATTACACTCCATTTAAGTCCTGCATGCTGTATAACAACCTGTCTTGTCCTGCTTTTATCTCCTCTGAGTATGTCAGCATCAAGGCTCACAGAGACTAGACCACAGAGGGAACGGAAAAAGACATTTGAGATTCCAGAGACAAAGGCATGCAGGCTACAAATGTTCAAATTAGTCAGTGCAAAGGAAATGCCCATCTTCCTAATGTTACCAATGGGGCCTTTTTAATTTGTGTTACCTGTGCGGATCTCTGAGGACCTGTGGAGAATGAGGACGTTTATTTACATGGTGCCTTTTATTGTCATAAGTAGAGGGGCATTTAAACAGTGTATATGTCTCCTTAGGCACAGGGTAGCAATCATGCAACATGCTTGAGTATTAGCATTGAGAATTAGACCAGTGGGCAGTGCACTTGTGAATGATTTAAATGGATATGTGTAAAAATAATTGACTATAGGTTTGCTCTGAACTAAAACTTAAAACACAAATTTAACTTGGTCTCTCTCACTGGGTCCAGAAATAGCATGTGCCCCACCACAAGAACTAATACTTTTTCTCAGAGGATATCTATTTCCCCAGACATAAAAGTAATCCAATGAATGGACTAACTCCATTAATTCATTTTGTGAGCAGAAACATCCCATTCCCTAGAGATAGGTATAGCTTGGTATGGGAGCCACACAAGTAAAGCAATGCTGGAAGTGAATGGGAAAGATTGTATTCGGTGCCGGAGAGAGAGATGGCTCAGAGGTTAAGAGCACTTGCCTTTCTTCCAGCTTATAATTAATTGCCTGTGATTCCAGCTCCAGGGACCCTGACATCTGCTCTGGCTCCCACAGATACCCCCACACACACAGGAGGTATACATGCACGTGCACACACACACACACACACACATCATAAAAATGAAACTTCAAGAAAAAATATATTGACACCAATTTCCTGATTTTAATATTGCTGCATATTAATATAAGTTAGCACTATGAGAAAACTGGAAGAAATGTACATAGGAGCTTCCCATAAATTCTTTTTTAAAATTTCCTGTGTATCTACAATTATTTCAGAATAAAGATATTTCTTTTCTCCTTTGCATATAGAAACATGTCATTTAAGTAAGACATGCAATGCAGTGAGTTGATTTGCATACACATTGTGAAGTGGTTGCTATAATAGTCAATTAACATATTCTTAAGTTTACCCATGTGCATATATGCAAGTATTGTATATGAAATAATGCATTCTTTATATAGAACATACCCCCAATAGGCATTTTTTAAAGGACAGAATTTGCATCAAAGATTAACAAAAATGGACTTAGCAGGTTGTATATATACGTTTATATGTATGTAACAAATATAATGAAAGAAAACGAGACTACCAATGTGAGGGGGACGTGGGAAGAGTTTGAGAGAGGGTAGCTGAGAGGAGCTGGAAGAATGGCGGAAAGGAAGTGATGTAATTCTACTACAATTAAAATCATTAAAGTAAATGATTTACGGAAATCTTCCCATAGCCTGATACATGACTTATAAGTATTTTCTGATGCTGCAGCAAATCTGAAGAGCATTCTTTTATCTAAACAAAAATACATGGACACGGTCTGGCCTTGTGGGATGCCCTTAGGTCTTTGCAGGCACGCCTCTAAAGGGAACTGTAGGACCCCACACCTTCCTTTTTCTCCTGCTCCCATGTTCCCAGAGGTCCAAAGCAACAGCATCACTCAATCATAGACTACAACTGTGAGCCAAAGTAAACCTTTTCTTTCCATAAGTTCATTATCTTTGGTATTTTGATATAGTGATGGAGAGCTAACAGGATTTTCCTTAAATTTAATGAAAGCATAAAGTCCAATAACTATACCCACTTGCATTTTATGAAGTAAGACACTTAGCCATAAAAGGGTAATATAAAGCAAGAACAGCCACACGGAATGAAACAGAAAGGAGCTTTAGAACATGTGTTCTGCTCTTGAAGGAAAGGTAGGATTGTTACCAAGAAGCACAAGAATAATATTTACATAACACAGCGCTTGGCTTCATATCCCCTTGTCTATAAAATATAGTTATCTGCAAAAACACTTTAAAAAATGAAAAACCAATTAGAGGCCAAGCTCAATCACCATAACTTAGAGACAAAGCCTAATCATTGCTTGACTCTCCCTCAGTACCTTCAGATTGGAAGTACTTGGTGACATGTTATCTGCCTTAATTTAATAGAATAATATGCATCAACACTATTTAATGATGGGACACTTACAGGCAGAAGTGGGTAGCAGCAGAGCCCTGGATCCCATAGTAAATCATTCCAGGGACTGAAAGAATGTGTAGGAGGAATGTATCCAGAGTGACGTAGAAAATTAGACACAGCAAGAGCAAAGAGAAATGGTAAAACACAGAAAACAAAGGACAGACAACGCAAACTCCAAGCCTGGTCAGGGCTGACCCCTGTAGGTAATGAGGCAGCTTACACCCCTGCATGTGCAAGGAGAGAATGTCTCTGGCAGGCAAGTCTCCCCCCCCCTCTCTCTCTCTCTCTCTCTCTCTCTCTCTCTCTCTCTATATATATATATATATATATATATATATATATATATATATATATTCTCAAGCAATCAGAGGTAGTAGAAACCCTCAGAACCTAGATTCAGGGATGCTGGACGTGTGTGTGTGTGTGTGTGTGTGTGTGTGTGTGTGTGTGTGTGTGTGTGTGTGTGTGTCCAACCTAGATCAGTCCCTCACAGACATACCCAGAAGTGTGTCTTCAAGATGATTCTAGATCCTGCCAAGATGAAAATCAATATTAGCAATCAGTGTTCTTCTTCCTTACCTGGGTAGCATTTATCTTGATTCTATTCACTGGGTGAAAATCCATCCACCTCTCCATAGGGTTTACACATTATTATGAATATTTCAATATGTGTAATATTTCAATAGAATTTGTTTGGAAAACTGACTAACAGGCAGTTTGATGAGTCTCATTGCTGCAGGACTAGTAGGTGCCTCAGGGCGGCTGTGATGTTCAGAAACTAAGATTAATGAGACCTTTCCTCAGGTGATCAGAGGTTGTAGAAACCCTCAGATCCTAGATTTGGGGATGCTGGAATATCTCATACTATGAGAAACTTACTATGAACATGGTCTTCAGTCCTAAGAATGAGAGAACAGGATGACTTGGTGACAGAAACGCTCCAGAGTTTGGATCTAGAATGACCCCAAAGGCCCATGTGTCAAAGGTGTGGTGCTATTAGAAGCTGGTAGTACTTTTAGGCAGTAGAGTTCATAAGGAAGCCTCTGGTCATTGAGAATGTGCTCATGATGGCTCCTGTGGTGCCCACATCTCTATCCTACTTCTCCATAAGTTAAGGATATTCTTATGCCACAGGTTTACCACTACAACATAATATCCTCCCCACAAAACTAAGGATGACAAACTATACTGACTATAGATGAAAAACAAAAACACTGTAAGACAAACTTTTCTCTGCCTTAATTAGGGTTTTACTGCTGTGAACAGATACCATGACCAAGGCAACTCTTGTAAGGACAACAGTTAATTGGTGCTGGCTTACACATTCACAGGTTCAGTCCATTATCATCAAGGCAGGAACATGACAGCATCCAGGCAGGCATGACAATGAAGGAGCTGAGAGTTCTACATCTTCATCTGATGGCAGCAAGGAGAAGACTGACTCCTACTTGGTTAGGAGAAGGGTCTCCTTGCCCCCCCCCTCCAACAAGGTCACACCCACTCCAACAAGGCCACACCTCCTAATAGTGCCACCCCGGGCCAAGCTATTCAAACCACCACACAGTTTAAGTTCATAGTCTCAGGTGTTTTGTTATAGTAATGGAAATCTAACTAACACAAAGCAAATCCAAAGGCAGAGACATTCAAGCAGGCCAAAATCATGAAGAAAATTTTCTTGATTTAGTATCAGGAAATTGTCTTACTCTTCAGTTCACACGGATAAACTGCATGAGAGGATCTTTCAGGAAACTAGTCGCTGCCTTTTTGAATTGTGAAAGAATATTATGTCCAGCAGATAATGTTTTTACAGTGGCTGGGACTGGCATGCACAAGATATGCACAAAATCAAGTTGACCAAAATCCCAGCATGGATAAGGGAGGGGCTCATGAAGTCCTATCCTTAGCTAAGGAGTTATTGCAATTGATGGCTGGTAGGGGAGAAAGGGTCAGTTTTCTTCGGAGATACTAGTCCTGAAAGGCTACTGATGCTCCAATAGATGGTCCCACACCCACACACATATACAGCACAAAAATGAACTCATGGGGTATTTTTTAAAAAGAGAGACAGTGCACATGAAGTTGGGAGGAGAGGAAGTGGTGGTGGATGGGGGGAGGGAAAATTAAAGGTGAGGGAATGGAGGGTAGATTTGATGAAAACATATTAATGCATGTAAGAATACTAAACAAAATATCTTTAAAAGAATTTTATTATAAGAACCTGCCCTAGGAGCTAGGGTTTCAAGTGCGGCATCCTGTGTTAGATATTCTCTGACTCTGACCAACATTCCAACATTCGAAACTCAAAATGTACCTCGCACATATATACACGCGTACAAAGAGAACCTGTTATTTCAAAACCTTTACTGTGTTCATTTCGGGAGGTTCATTTCCTCTGTGAAAGTTCTGTTTCCTCAATGTGCCATTCAAGATGAGTCAACCCGTTTTCACTCCATCTTACCCATTTCTGATTGGAGCCATTTAGCCTTCTGGTACAGACGGTCTTGTCTCCTTGTGCATACTGTTCTTCCCATTTTCCTTTCTGGTTTATAATATTTTCCTCTCAATGTGACTGAGAGACAAAATTGTCTATAGTCTGGGGATGAATTATTCATTCTCTTTGTATATTTCCTCCCAGAAGCTACAGCCCAGAACCCATGTCCAGGTAATGTATTCCCTCTCAAAGCCCATGTGACCATGTTCATTTTAAGAGGTCCTTCCTCCTCTGGAGCTCACGTAGATAGCTATTAAATATATTTCTGTGTTTAGAGACAGTGCAGGGCTCTAATAAGAAGTTTTAACATATACTAGCTACTTTCTTCTTTGCTGTAATAAAGGATCTGGCAAAAGCAATTTAATGGACAGAGAGTTTCTTTTGGCTGATGGATTGGGAAGTTGTTCAGTCTGTGAGGACAGAGGAGGAATGGCAGCAGGCACATGAGGCCATTGGTCGTATTCATATTTATGAAACACACAGGAAACAGGAAATAAAGTCAGGTTATTAAACATCAAGACCTGGCCCAGTGACCCACTTCCTCTACTGAAGTTCTACCTCCTAATGTTTTCACACTTTTCCAACACAGTACCACTAGGGTGGGGCCAAGCATTCAAACACATGAGCCTGTGAGAGAAATTTCAGACCCAAATTGTGATAAACGATCTTTATTATGTTCCTCAAATTTTGATGCTAACAGCTTATTATTCACTTATAATGCTCAGGCTCTTCCCAGCCCCTTGACATCGATCCACTTGGTACATCTTCTGTGTAGAAATAAGGATTTCTTCACACCATCTACTTCTCTAGGAATCCTTCACATATGTGTGTGAGTTTGACATACATAAAAGATAAATAATACTCATATGACATATGAAGCATTAAGAAACTAACCCTGTACAAAGTTCAGAGACAACAGTTGCCACGTTATACAGACCTTTGTTTTATATTCCACTTTGACAATGTCTTTACATAAGATGTCCTTGATAATTTCTCTGTTGTAGACTAAATGTCATGTCTCTGCCCCCCACAAACTCACACCAAAAATGATTACCTATAATGGGATGGTGTTAGGAAAAAAGAAAGGGAACTTTGGGAGATGACTTGGTCATAAGGGAAGAGCCCTCATGAGCGCCCTCACAGGTGGAGGCCTGGGTGTTTGCTGCTCCCTGCCACTAGAGGACAGAGCAGGAAAGTGACGCCTTACAAACCAGGGAGGGCTAATATCCAATATATACAAAGAATTCAAGAAGTTAGTCTCCAAAAAACCAAATGACCCCATCAAAAAATGGGGAACAGAGCTAAACAGAGAATTCTCAACTGAAGAAATTCACAGGGCTGAGAAGCACCTAAAGAAATGCTCAACATCCCTAGTCATCAGGGAAATGCAAATCAAAACAAGTCTGAGATTCCACCTCACACCAGTCAGAATGGCTAAGATCAAAAACTCAGGTGACAGCAGATGCTGGCGAGGATGTGGAGAAAGAGGAACACTCCTCCACTGTTGGTGGGACTGCAAGCTGG
>JAPYYD010003226.1:0-14392 GCA_028551405.1 Uromys caudimaculatus
TATTTGTGATTCCAAGATCTGTCCATTGATGATAGTGGAGTGTTGAAGTCTCCTACTATTATTGTGTGAGGTGAGACGTGTGCTTTGAGCTTTAGTAAGTTTTCTTTTATGAATGTGGGTGCTCTTGCATTTGGAGCATAGATGTTTAGAATTGAGAGTTCTTCTTGGTAGATTTTTCCTTTGATGAGTATGAAGTGTCCTTCCTTATCTTTTTTGATGACTTTTGGGTGAAAGTCAATTTTATCCGATATTAGAATGGCTACTCCGGCCTGTTTTTTGGGATCATTTGCCTGGAAACTTGTCTTCCATCCCTTTACTCTGAGGTAGTGTTTGTCTTATCCTGGAGGTGTGTTTCCTGAATGCAGCAAAACGCTGGATCCTCTTTATGGATCCAGTTTGTCATTCTATGTCTTTTTATTGGGGAACTGAGTCCATTGATGTTAAGAGATATTAAGGAATAGTGACTATTGGTGCCTGTTATTTTCGATGTTATTTTTACTTTTATGTGGCTATCTTCTTTTCAGTTTGTTGAAAGATTACTTTCATGCTTTTTCTAGGGTGTAGTTTCCTTCTTTGAGATGATGTTTACTATCCATTATCCTTTGTAGGGCTGGGTTTGTGGAAACATATTGTGTAAATTTTGTTTTGTCATAGAATATTTTGATTTTACCACATATGGAAAATGAGAGTTTTGCTGGATATAGCAACCTGGGTTGGCAGTTGTGTTCTCTTAGGATCTGTATGAGTTCTGCCCAGGATCTTCTAGCTTTCATAGTCTCTGGTGAGAAATCAGGTGTAATTCTGATAGGTCTGCCTTTATATGTTACTTGACGTTTTTCCCTTACTGCTTTTAATATTCTTTCTTTGTTTTGTGTATTTGGTGTTTTCACTATAATGTGACAGAATGAATTTCTTTTCTGGTCGAATCTGTTCTGCGTTCTGTAAGCTCCTTGTATATTTATGTTCATATCTTTCTTTATGTTAGGGAAGTTTTCTTCTATAATTTTTTGAATATATTTACTGGTCCTTTAAGTTGGGAATCTTCACTCTCTTCTATACCTATTATCCTTAGGTTCTGTCTTTTCATTGTGTCCTGGATTTCATGGATGTTTTGGGTTAGAAGCTTTTTGCATTTTGCATTTTCTTTTACTGTTGTGTCAATGTTATCTATGGTATCTTCTGCTCCTGAGATTCTCTCTTCTATCTCTTGTATTCTGTTGGTGATGCTTACATCAGTGGTTCCTGATCTCTTTCCTAGGTTTTCTAACTCCAGGGTTGTCTCCCTTTGTGATTTCTTTATTGTTTCTATTTCTACTTTTAGCTCCTGGATAGTTTGTGCATTTCCTTTGTCTGTTTGATTGTGTTTCCTTGAAATTCCACCTGTTTGATTGTGGTTTCCTGTAATTCTTTAATGGATTTTTGTATTTCCTCTTGAAAGTCTTCTAGTTGTTTATCTCTGCTCTCTTGTATTTCTTTAAGGGTGTTATTCATTTCTTTCTTAAAGTCTTCTATCATCATCCTGAGAATTGATTTTAAATCTGAGTCTTACTTTTATGGTGTGTTGGAGTATCCAGGACTTGCTGTGGTGGAAGAGTTGGGTTCTGATGGTGCAAAGTACCCTTCATTTCTGTTCCTTATGTTCTTACCCTTGCCTTTTGCCATCTTGTTAACTCTGATGTTAGCTGATCTTACTCTGTCTTGTTGTGGCTTGCCCCTCCTGCAGGCCTCTGTGTCAGTACTCCTTGACGACCAGCTCTCTCTGAGAGGTGTTTGGGTTTGGAGAGCTGTGGCACAGGGTCCACTCTGGGGTTCAGAAAGAAATCAGAAGGCCCTTGTCCCCAGCTGTCCCTTGGTTCCTATGTCCTGATGGCTCTGCAAGGGTCCATTTTGATCCAGTGAGTTTGAACAGAAGTGGTGGTTTTGCCTGTGCTCAAAGGTGTGTCAGCACTCCTGGGATACCAGTTCTCTCCTAGAGCCCTGTGGCCCTGGCTGAGGTCCCCAGGCACAGACCCCAGGTGGCTCAGGCAGTGGTCTCCCCCCACAGATGGAACTAGAAGGTTCAGAGGTTTCCTGTCCCCGAGTTCTACTCAGGCTCTTTATCCCACAGGATCTGGGAGGGTCTGGGTAAGAGGTGTTGCTCCCCTTAACTGCACTCATGTCTTTTCCAAGCTTCTGGGAGGGTAGCTTTTTCCTGGCGCTTGTTGGCCATGGACTCCTGGTGGCCCAGGCAAAGGTATCCACCCACAGATGGAAACCGGAAGGTTCAGAGGTTTAGGTTGTAAACATTTAAAGTATCTGGAATAGACTTCATAATTTATCAGCAACTTTCAATTCACCAGTACCTTCAGCTACTGAGACCTCTTCAGACACTCTCTCCTTGTTACTCAGAAAGTATTAATACCCATGGTGGAAACTAAGTTTCAAACTTAAAGAGGTAAGTGTCATTGATTATTTTGATCCATCAAATGTGAGGAGCAATTCATTTGCTGGCCTGGTGTATGAAACTTTCTCCTACATTGTGGGGAGAATAATGAAAATGATTTTCTGTTTGGTTGCTCTCAGCAGCTCTGGATAAACTTGCAAATGATAGCAATGGGCTTCATGATAAAAATGAGTGACTCCAGATGAGAATAGACTATGTAAAACTTTCTAAGTGCGCCCTTAAGGAGAATCTTTACCATCCATAGAGCTCAAGTTCTAAAAATCAAATGGAAGCTCTAATTATAAGACTGGCTGAATTACTGTGAAATTTCAAGTCTCAGCATCATAGAGTGTCAGCAATTAAAGGCATTAATTGGTGAAGAATGGAATCCTACAACTTGGGATGGGAATGTACGGGGGGCTGTATTGAAGCTGATAACTTTAGACCGGAACACTCAGATTCTCAAGGATTTACCTCACCAAAGGAATTAGTATCCTTAGACCCACTCTTTGAAATATTACCTCTTTCACCTTAAAAAAAAATCCTTCATTGCCCTCTAAATTAGCAGTGGGTTTTTCAGAAGGAAATGCTAGGCAATATAATACTGATGTTCCTCCAGTCCCACCAACACTTTCCTCTATACCTATAACCAGACTCAGGGAAAAGCATGTCCCTAGAGGGAAAATAGATAGGGTAGTCCTGAGTAAGTGTGGTATGCTACTAAGGAGCTTAAAGATTTTGTTCATTCATTCAAGCAGAAGTTTGGGGAATTTGTGGGGGAATGGATTTTAAGGGTGTGATCTAATTATGGAAGGGGCCTAAAACTAGATCAGGCTGAGTTTATTGATATGGCCCTCTGGGTAAAGAGTCTAGTTCTAATATGGAAGCTTGCACAGTTTTTTCAAAACAGGTACAATAAATATGTTTGAAATCTTGAAAGCTGCTATATAGAACAGGTGGAACTGAAATTACAGTGCATGCAAATAGCACAGAGCAGACACTGCCAGACTCAATGGCAGTATGATGACAGAAGCAGTGAGCTGTGCTCCAAGTGAACAAGATGGGAAGATGAAGATTAGATGAGCGCTCTTATTTTAATGAGAATGCAAATCCCACTCATAGTAAGAACTTTAAGAGGGAAGGCATCTGAGCCACTTTCAGGTACAGATCCATAGTAATGTCACATAACTCCTTTGGGAATCCTGATTCACAGTGTAGAACACAGGCAGCAAAGACAATACTCTCCATCTGTTCATAACAGTCATATAAAGCAGTGCACTGTGTATTCAGCAGCCTTGTTCCCCTATTTCATTCATTTCATACCCTAATTATTGGTAACTGCCTGTTTATACTGTGAATGTAACAAAGGTATTTGGGAAGGGATATTGGCAACATTATCTGTGTGTTGAGCTTTTATGTCATGCTTTGTTGGCACTTCTTTAATGTCATCAGTGATCACCTCATTTCCTGCAGTCGAAACTTATATTTCCACCTTTACACCCTAAAACTTTACAATCAGGACCAATGTTGTTGTGGTTTGCAACCTATCTTTCTCTCCAGTATTTAGCAATGAATTGTCTTGAATGTGACTGGGAATCACATCTATCTGTCTGGAGAGATTCATCCACAGGTAGGAGCTTCCTAGCAGCCTTAAGGTGTCTGTGTACCTACAAAAAGTAATCATTTCATGGCATTAAAAAACATGGAATAAATCATAAATAAGAATATAATAGACTGGGTTCAAATGTCTTTCAGTCTGATAAATAGCAACATGGAGGAGGGCAGCTGCATGTCACCATTAAGAAGGAGATCATTACTTTTGAGATATTATTTATTGTATTTTTTCATATTATAATATTATATAATTTTCTTTTCCCCTTTCTCGCTCCAAGCATTCCCAGTCCTTGCTCTCTTTCTAATGCATGAGTCATAATAATTGATACGTATGTTTATGGACATGTGACTGTGTGTGTGTGTGTGTGTGTGTGTGTGTGTGTGTGTGTGTGTGTGTGAGTATGTTTGTGGGGGTGTATGAGTATAACCTGCTCAGTCTGTATAAAGTTATTTGTATATACATATTTTCAGCATTGATAATTTGGTGTTCTGTAACCAATTTGTGTGTTCTAAATTAACATGATAAAAACACTTATGAACTCAGAGACTGAGGCAGCATGCACAAGGTCTGAACAAGTTTGCCCCAGGTCTTTTGCTTAGATACTATCGTTTCCAATTCACCGCTTTTATGGAATATCTGAGTGTGAGAATGGGTAGGTTTCATTTTCCTGTGGCATTTTTTTGCTTGGGCTTTCTTACTTCTGTTTGTTGTGTCCCTTGTGAATGAGTCAGTTTTTGTTTTATCTTAGTATCTTTATTATCTTCAAATAATTTATATTACATTGCATTAATTATATTAATTCAATTTATTGTAATCATGCAGAAGCCTGTTTACTTTTTAATTAGTGACAGAAACAAAGTCGATATGAATAGAAAGTGATGATGAACTAGGAGGAGTAGAGGGAGGGAATCATATTCAAAATATATTATGTTAAAAACCTGTTTTCAATAAAAGTAAAAAACCACTAAAATATTTTTCTTATATAATTACAAATGCACTCATTATTTGTAAGTTTCTTTTTGCAGTAATGCCTAAAAGTCCGTCAAAGATCTTAAAAAGAAGGCATTTTGTATATTTGTTAAAAGACTTCCAAGAAGACACAATTTTATGGAACAAAACTCACAGTGACTGGTATAAATTTCATTGCTTGGAGCTATGAACACTATGGTCTTAATATATAAAATTCATATGAAGTATTTAGGTTTCCATTTTGTTGTATTCCATGTTAGTATTGGTAAAAATATGGACCAATCCAGCTTGGAAAGGAATATACGACTCATCAAAGCAAGCTGAGTTTAATGGTTGGAAGGTTCTTTAGGGACAACATGAAAGAGTTTTTCACAGTAAAACTGCTTAGCTATATATTTTGAGTGTTACTGAAGTATCATACCATGGCAATTGTGACCCACTGTGTGAAAAATCCTGTGTGTAACCAAGTAATAACCAATTAGATTTTGTTTAAATAAATTAAGTGGAATTTTTATTTCCTACTGTCACAATGGAGTAAATAGTCCACCTCCATAATTATAATGGACTGAGATGTTCATCAATTTTAGTGAAGAAACTGAAGTTATGGTTTGGGTACATGGATGTACAATGACCATCACATTGCCTTCCAAATATATGTTTTAAGTTAATGAGATGTTTGCTATTGCATATCTCAGTCATGGAAGAGGAAATATTTCCATCCATGTTGAGGGTTGATGGCATATACTCATAACTACTTCAGTGCTTTGAATAAATCTAGTCTCTGTGCTGTACTTAAAAAGTTTCAACTGATTGGAGAAACCATAAGCAGCATCCAACTAATGGGAAAGAAACAGGATAAGAAGATTTCACTAATGAATGATACCAAACATTTAATTAAAATACACCGCCAATACTTCTAATATTATTCTATAAAATAAAAAGGATATGTAGAGACTATCCCATGTTCTACATAGCCCAACATAGTATCAGACATCTGATACCAACAAGAAATAAAGACACAACAAGCAAGAAGAAAACAATGAAATAATATCTGTTAAAAACAAAAGCAAAATTTTATTTTAAATACTAATGAAATACTGTAGTGACTATCTGAAGATTGTCTGCCAACAGAATAAAGTACATGAAAAAAAAAAAAGTAAGCTTTTCCTTGATAATCAGGAAGGATCCCGTTGAGTGCGGTGTGTATTCTTTTCACCAAGCCAAGTCAATAATATGAGCTTTATGCAAAAAGAGAAAGTTCAAGATACATTGTGTTCCCAAAATAAATGGAGGATGTCTCTGTAGAACACAACATGGAGGGCTTATCTCTCAATCTTAACATAAGCAAATTCAACATTATTGAAAGACCTGAGTATTCGACCTGTAGACCTAATGTGATGAGTACTTTGTGGATCCTAGTTCAATGCTCTTTTACACTAAATGATATCCCAAAGATAGCGACAGCTCAGGATGCATTTGATTAGCTGTCACAATATAATGAAGAGTCAGCCTCCACAATAGAAGAGACATTCCCAATTCATTTGACATAGCATTATTCTGTAGAATACAAAATGGTAGAAAATCACAAGCATCAAAATATGCAATTCAACCAATCAATAAATATGCAAAATTATAAAATATTTAACCTGACAAAGTATAGTTCAACTAAAGTATGAAACAAATTCTAATTCATAGTAACCAAAAAAGTGTAATAAACACCATAGCAAGAAGCTGTTTTAATGTAGTGAATTACCAACAATTCAGAAAATGTATCCAGTGATAATGGCTAGACGGAGTTAAAGATACTGCTTCATTTCTAGTGGGAACGGAATTCAGTGTGTCCAATATGGATGTCAGTATTAGGGAGACAAAAAAATTACAAATAAAATTCTGTGCTCCATCTGTGACACTCATTGTAATCTACCCAAGATATATAACTTAATATATCAGGCATACGTCTGTGTTGTTGCAGTGTAATCCAAGACAGTTTTGTATCAAAAATACCAACTAAATATGATTGAAAAATATAAGGTATATACTAAAATTGGGAATAAAATTCTTTCAAAATAGCAATGAAATTCATTTATCTCATTTTATTTGAATAAAATGTATGAACTGATCATTATAATGATTAATCATAATGAGGTATAAACAATCACCAACCTATGAAATAATTCATAGGCACTGACCACCAGGGACTGAAGATCAGGCAAGAAATCAGCATTATAACTCAGTAAATGTCTGAACAGGTACTGATATCGAACAGGATTCATTTTGAGGAGATTTTGCAAACATGACTAACATTCAATAGTATACAAACAACAAAGTGCATGCTGAACTACTGGCTCAGTGTTACATGTGAGACTTTCCGTCCTTAAGTTAGACAATAGGAGACATATTATCCTATGATTCAATTCAAAACCTGAATGACATGGGACAGTTATGACCTTCTCAACTCTTGTCTTACTACTGATGACATTCATTATCATGATTGCCAATTGTGTTCATACAAATGGCTATTGGTACATGGTCTGTCCCAAGCTGTTCAGGAGAAGATTGTCCCTGGAGTGTATGCCATTGATGTGAATGAAATTCTGGCACCTGAGGATGGAGAATTTGCTCTTCAAAACATGTTTTCATAAAGGTTTCAATCAAAAGTTTTCAGACCTCAGATGTAGAGCTTGAGGCCAAAGTTTTCCCGATGTATCCAGGGAGCATGACATAGGATGAATGGAAGGGAACTATAGAATATAATTAAATGAATCTCCAGATAGCAATAGGCTTAAAACAGACACAGAGGTGTAAATATGTGTGTGATGTTTGTCTGCATAAGAAACGGATTTCACAACTGCTCCATCTTAGATTCTAGCAGACACGAAGTAGCTGTGTACTTTCACTATTTCCTCTTGGCTCCTGAAGTTTTCTCTTATCATATGCAGTTTGTCTGATCCCAATTGTTTTTGGAGGATAAAGAATAGTAAAGATAATGGTGTAGATTTGTGAAGTGGCTGTGGTTTTGTCCTTTTGATAATTGAGGAACATACTGAAGACAATTTTTATAATGAAATTATTGATTTTAAGTAAGTCATTAACTTTATTTTCTGCTTCAGTGTCATTAACTAGAAATAATACACAAACTGTGGGGTTCCATTCTTTTCTTCCCCTTGTAACTTTAGGAATCACTGAAAATTAATGATTACATCAGTCACTATTTTAATACTTTCAAATGTGTCACAGTTTAGTTTAGCTTTACTACATTGGTCTCCAGTTCACAAAGCAGGACAATGAAAGAGACTGGATTCTATCTGCTGATTCTTTGTGGATATCATATATCGAAAGATGCCTCTTCATCTGCCTTGAATTCACAATTCACACATTTGGCAACAGCTAAATATGAAGAGACTGCATCACTGCCTATCTTCAATTATCTGCCAATGGTTCCTGTATGAATAAATATACTTCTTGTGGATAAGAAGCTGTTCTCCATATGGCAACATAGTTCTGAGATCCCAAATGTGAGATGTTATCATTTGGGGCTACAGATCATTAGGGAAGGAGTGTTTAAATCACTCACCTTTTAGCTAATCACTGTGTCTAGGACATGTTTCTTTCATGAACTGAGGTTTCCTGTGCTTTTCTGTCTCTGACTCTCATCCCATCTCTTATTCAATTTCTGTATCTTTGAGATTTAAAAATATGATTTCCAAATTATAACTCTCAGTACACTGTGTACACTTTGATAGTGATGGTGGATTTACATTATTATACTTCTGTGTTAGGTCAGTAGGAATTTCATTTCTGATGCATTCTATATTATCCCACATCTCACTGGAAAAATAGTGGAAAATCTCATTGGTGACACATTTATAAGACATAATAAGGTTTAAAACTACAAATATATGAACTGTGTCTTGAAAACTGTGTTTTCAGGATTAGAAAGTAAAATGTAGCTCCAAACTCTCAACTGAAAAGTGCAAATTTTATCAAAAGAACATGTTTGGTGTTTTTAGTCTTGATGAGAATTAATTGCTAATAGTAACAGAAAAACTACCAACTGTGCCTCGCCAGATAAACATATTTCATATGTAGAGAAGAACTCTGTGCTCAGACATCCCTTAAAGAATCTCAAAGAATAAGGAATACTGAGGTGTTAAGAGAAATCTGTTACCATTTTTACAAAATTGACATAGTAACAACACAGTAAAAGGTAACATAAATTGATGTGTAAAAGTGCTCAAAGGACAATATTCTGGGTATGTAGTATATATAATTTTGCATATTTTGAAATGGATAAATTTAAATGAAAATATTTTAAAAATAATTATTCTGTTTGATGAATACTAACATATGAGAATATTAAAATCATGTTCTACAAATATCATGGAAATATTATTAATAATTTTTTCTCAATGTACTTGAAATCAGCATTTTCGTAATGCTTAACTTCAGATAGTTTTTTCTATTTGAAATTTGTAAAATATTCTTACTGATAAATTAAATTCTCTCCTATAACACTGATAATCTTCTTTAAGTAAACTGATTGTTAGACAATATACACAGGTATATAATGCATTTTGAATATACTCACACAATTCCAGGTGATATAATAAAAGGGTTTTGAATATTTTTTCTTTTATTGGATATTTTCTTTACTTACATTTCAAATGTCATCCCCTTTCTCAGTTTCCACTCCTGAAACCCCCTATCCCATCCGTCCTCCCCATGCTTCTATGAGGGTGTTTTTACCACACCCACCCACAGCTGCCTCCCTGCCCTCTAATTCCCCAACACTGGGGTATAGAACCGTCACAGGACCTAGGGCCTCTCCTCCCACTGATGCCATAAAAGGCAATCCTCTGCTTCATATGCAGTTGGAGCCATGGGTCCATCCTTGCATACTATTTGTTGGTTTACTCCCTGGGAGCTCTGGGGGGTCTGGTTGGCTGATATTGTTCTTCCTATGGAGTTGCAAACCCCTTCAGCTCTTTCAGTATTTTAACTCCTCCATTGGAAACTCTGTCCTCAGTCCAATGATTGTCTGTGAGGGTCAGCTTCTCTTTTTGTCAGGCTCTGGCAGACCCTCTCACGAGAGTGCTATATCAGGCTACTGTCAGCAAGCACTTCCTGGCATCCACAGTAGTGTTTGGGGTTTGGTGACTGAATTTCGGATGGATCCCCAGGTGTGGCAGTCTTTCAATGGCCTTTCCTTCAGTCTCTGCTCCACACTCTGTCTCCATATTTCCTCCTGTGAGTAGTTTTTTCACCCTTCTAAGAAGAACTGGAGCATTCACACTTTGGTCTTCCTTCTTCTTGAGCTTTAAGTGGTCTGTGAATTGTATCTTGGGTATTCTGAGCTTTTGGGCTAATATCGACTTATCAGTGAGTGCATATTGTGTGTGTTGTTTTGTGAATGGGTTATCTCACTCAGGATGATACTTTCTTTTTCCGTCCATTTGCCTAAGAATTTCAAGAAGTCATTGTTTTTTATAGATGAGTAGAATTCAATTGTGTAAATGTAACTCTTTTTCTGTATCCATTCCTCTGTTGAAGGACATCTGGGTTCTTTCTAGCTTCTGGCTATTATAAATATGGCTGCTATGAACATAGTGGAACATGTGTCCTTGTTATATGTTCGAACATATTTTGGGTATATACCCAGGAGTGGTATAGCTGTGTCCTTTGGTACTACTATGTCCAATTTTCTGAAGAACTGCCAGACTGATTTCCAGAGAGGTTGTACCAGCTTGCAATCCAACAAACAAAGGAAGAGTGTTCCTCTTTTTCTACATCCTCTCCAGCGTGAGCTGTCACCTGAGTTTTTGATCTTAGCCATTCTGACTGGTGTAAGGTGTAATCTCAGAGTTATTTTCATTTGCATTTTCCTGATGACTAAGAATGTTGAACATTTCTTTAGGTGCTGCTCAGCCCTTCCAGTTTCCCCAGTTTAGAATTCTTTGTTTAGCTCTGTTCCCCATTTTTAATAGGGTTATTTGGTTCTCAGAGGTCTAAATTCTTGAGTTCTTTGTATATATTGGATATTAGCCCTCTATTGGATGTAGAATGGGAAAGACCTTTTCCCAATCTGTTGATTTCCTTTTTGTCATATTGGCAGTGTCTTTTGCCTTAGAGAAGATTCACAATTTTATGAGGTCCCATTTGTCTCTTGATCTTAGAGCATAGGCCATTGTTGTTCTGTTCAGGAAATTTTCCAGTGTGCGCATGTGTTCAAGGCTCTTCCCAGTCTCCCTTCAATTAGTTTCAGTGTATCTGGTTTTATGTGGAGGTCCTTGATCTACTTGGACTTGATCTTTGTACAAGGAGATAAGAATGGATCATTTTGAATTGTTTTGCCTGCAGACAGACAGTTGAATCAGCACCATTTGTTGAAAATGCTGTCTTCTCTCCACTGGATGGTTTTTGCTCCTTTGGCAATGGTCAGATTATGTGTGATTAGTTGTGTGGGTTTATTTCTGGGTTTTCAATTCTGTCCCATTGATCTACCTGCCTGTCTCTGTACCAATATCATACAGTTTTTGTTTATATAACTTTTGCTCTCTAATACAGTTTGAGGTCAGGGATGGAGATTCCCACAAAACTTCTTTTATTGTTGAAAATAGTTTTTACTATCCTGTGTTTTATGTTATTCCAAATGAATTTGCAAATTGCTCTTTCTAATTCTATGACGAACTGAATGGGAATTTTGATAGGTATTACATTGAATCTTTAGATTGCTTTTAGCAAGATGGCCATTTTTACTATATTAATCCTGCCAATGCATGAGCACTGGAGACCTTTTCACCTTCTGAGTTCTTTGATTTCTTTCTGAGACTTGAGGTTCTTGTCCTACAGATCTTTCACTTGTTTGGTTAGAGTCATACCACAATATTTTATATTATTTGTGAGCATTGTGATAGGTGTTATTTCCCTAATTTCTTTTCTTAGATATTTACTTTATTTACATTTCAAATGTTTTCCCTTTCCATGTCTCCATTTGAGAAACCCCCTATCCCATGCTCGCTCCCCCTGCCTCTATGAGGGTGCTCCCCTACCCACCCACCAAGTCCCATCTTCCCTCACTAGCATTCACCTACACTGGGGCATCTAACAACCTCAGGCCCAAGGGCCTCTCCTCACACTCATGGCCAACAAGGCCCTCCTCTGCCACATATGTGGCCAGCACCATGGGTCCCTCCATGTGTATTCTTTGGTGGTGGTCTAGTCTCTAGGAGTTCTGTGGGGGTAAGGAAGGTTGACACAGTTGCTCCTTCCATCTGGTTGCAAACCTCTCAGCTCCTTCAGTCTCTTCTCCAACTCCTCCATCTGGGTTCCCACACTCAGTCCAATGGTTGCCTGCGAGCATCTACCTCTGTAATTGTCAGGCTCTGCTTGAGCTTCTCAGGAGACAGCTTATTATGCTTCCATCAGCAAGCATTTCCCAGCATCCACAATAACCTCTGGGTTTGGTGGCTATATATGGGATGTATCCCCAGGTGGAGCAGTCTCTGGATGGCCTTTGATTCAGTGTCTGCTCCACACTGTATATCCATATTTCCTCCTGTGAATATTTTGTTCACGCTTCTAAGAAACACTGAAGCATCCACATTTTAGTCTTCCTTCTTCATAGTGTCTGTGAATTGAATCTTGGGTATTCTGTGCTTTTGGGCTAATATCTACTTATCACTGAGTGCATACCATGTGTGTTGTTTTGTGACTGGGTTGATGTTGGGAGCTGCCACCCCCCAGATGCTGAGATCTCTATAGGTCATGAGAAAATGAAGCCAAGAAGAACTGGAAAATATTATGACTATTCCAGAGCTGAATATGAAACCACAAAGATCAAGGATACCCTGTTGTCATAAAAGAACAACTGAGTCACTGTGACTGAATATGAAACCACAAAGATCAAGGACACCCTGTTGTCGTAGAAGAACATCTGAGCCACTGTGACTGTTGGCTGAGCCCACCCCCTCCCCATTACCTCACACCCCCTGTTTCTCCCCACCTCTGAGTTTCCCCCTTTTTGAGTATTGTATAAAAGTAGATGAGTTTTGATAATTAAACGAGACTTTGACAAAGAGCTTGCTTGGTCTCCTTCTTCTCTCTCTCGCCCATTCTCTCCCACAGGTCATGGGGTCTCCTCGGGTATCCCTCCAATAACTGATCCCGCTGGTCGGGGCAGAGTGGCGCCCGAACAGGGACCCGAGGATTTAACCCCTTCCTGTCATAGACGGACCCCGAGGAGTCCCAGAAGCGGACGCTAGAACGGTCCCAAAAGTGGACCCCCGAAGAGTCCCAGAAGCGGACGCCAGAACAGTCCCAGAAAGCGGACCCCAGAGTGACAGCTGCGCAGCCCCAGTTCCCTGATAAAGAGAAGTTTATAGGCGGCTCCCCCGTGGCCCACGAGGAGAGTCGTCCCCTGGTGAGTAAGTCCGTCTATTCAGAGATGGGTAAAAAATTATCCAGAGAGATAGCCTTCATTAAGGATTTGAAAGGCTCCCTGAGAGAGAGAGGAATTAGGGTTAAGAAAAAGGATCTTATTAATTTCTTTTGTTTTATTGATGAAACTCGCTACCTCCTAGCCCTTCCATTTGGGCAATGAAGCGGTGAACGCTGCAGATATAGATAAAACTCCAGCCGCTGCCACAGCCGCCTCCTGCACTTGGCCATCGCCACCCCCTCCTTCCTTCAAGCCTCTTAAGAAACTCTATCCTTCCTTAAGGTCCCTGAGAGATGAAGCAAATTCGTCCAAAGATCTCCTCAATTACCCGGTTCCTTTAAGACAAAGCGAAAGCAAAAGGGGGAGGGAGTGTCTTGATCTGGGAAATGAGGCTTCTTTGAAGGAGGAGGCAGCCAAATACCGTAATCCTGACTGGCCACCACATTTAAATTCCAAATTTCCTGCTCCTCCTTGTGAACCAGTTGATTCCTCACAAATTTGCAGATCCACCTTAAAGCCTACTTCCCCTGTCTTCTCGGAGGCGGAGATTTGCCAACTTGCGGAGGCAAAAGAGATTTTAAAATTAAAAAAGGAACTTCAAACTGTTTCATTAAAGATTAAAAGTTTGAAGAAGTCTAAGCCCTCAAATGTCCTTGACTTTCCAGTTATTACACGGGCCATGGGACAAAACAAACAACAGCTTGACTCTTCTGATCTCCTGGGCTCAGACGGAGATAGGCCCCCAGTGGAAGAAGATTCAGATAGTCCCGACCCTGAACCCTCCCATGATATTAAAGAAGCCTTTGATGATAGAGAGCATAAAAAAATTAGCTTTAAAGCTCTCAAGGAATTTCATTCTGCTGTAAAAGCTTATGGCCCCAATGCACCCTTTACTTTAAGTGCTCTTGATTCACTTTCACAAGGAGGCCTTCTGTTACCAAAAGAATGG
>JAPYYD010003227.1:0-14389 GCA_028551405.1 Uromys caudimaculatus
ATGTATATGTATATGTATATGTATATGTAATGTGTATGTATGCTACCCACCCACCCAAATCCATGCCCTTTCTTTCTCTCATTAGAAAAAACAAACAGGCACATAAAAAGAAAATAGAATTCAAAGAAACAAACCGGGGAAAAAAAGAGAGAGCCCAAAAAATGCAAAAGAAACACATACAGATGCAGAGACACACATCCACATGCAGAAATCCTGTAAAAACACAGAATCAGAAATCCTAATATCTAAAGAAAAGACCCCTACTTCTTCCTCGATGTGTGCCCTTAGGTGAGCTAAGGCCCTCTCTGTAGGTCAATTTAATGATCCTTAAACATTTTCACAAGTCTGCCTCCTGAGGTCTTGAGAGCTTTTTCATTTTCTTTTGTCTTCCCCTCAATAAAATGGAAACGTGCTGTGCACCCAAGGCCAGCCTGCTCTACATAGCAAGTTGCAGGACAGACAGAGCTACATAAGATCCTGGGTCAAAGAAAGTAAAAAAAAAAAAAAAAAAGGAAGTTTGTGGGCTTCAACAAACTCGGTCCTTAAAGGGAGGCCAGCTTTGCTAATGGGAAATCAGTCCCCTGTTCAGCACATGGCTTCAGTGGTCACCCACAGATTCCCAAATTATCATAAAAGCAGCTTTATCCAGACGCTGCATTTTGTGAGTCTGCACGCGGAGGCCAAGTTATATTTAAGCAGAACTTCCCCTCCTCTCCAGACAGCGGCTTGAAAAAACCACCTATGTCCAGAAGCAAAAGGATGCCTTTCCTCTGCTTGCACGGTGACTTGCAGCTGACTATGGCTGGGAGTTGGAGGGTGGCCTGGAGCCTGGGTTGGATCCTGCCTGGGTTACTGTCTGAGGAGCAGCCATGTGCTGTCAGGTCTCAGAGCCGGTGTCTGACTTCCTTGTTACCACAAGGCCTGTGGTTTCCAACTCTGTCTGCATCTGAGTCCCGCTAACCAACAGCGGGAGAGAAAACAGACATGAACACAGGCAGCCACACACAGGCACCCAGACGTGCGCAGCCTTCAGAGGAAGTGGAGCGCCAGATGTTCTGGGTTTCCTGTTCGATGCTTCCACAGCTGGTTGAGTCTGTGGCTGTGGTTTGTCTGTCTCGGGCCCATGTGAAAGACAAAAGCCCGGCTGACGGGAAGCCTTCCCCCATCTCCAACTGATCAGTTACACAGAAATCTGGCAGATCAGAGATTTCCTGAAACACTCAAACCTGGATTCTCCCAGAAAGACCCCCAAACTCCCCTGTCCCAGAGGAGCGGCCATAGGCTGTTGGTTGGCTCTCTTAGGACCTGGGGACAACGGAAAATACTCCAAATATGCCAGTATTTTGAACTACCCTCCCCGGTGAGCAGAAGGAAGCCGAGGCTAGGCTGCTTCAGACCCCAATCCTGAGCCTGGCATGGAGTAGACACTCAGAAAACATCCAACCAGGGCAGGCATGGTAGTAAATGCCTGTGGCCCCAGTACTCAGAAGGCTGAGGCAGGAGGATCGATAGAGCCCAAGAATTTGAGACCAGGTTTCAAACATCAAGATCTTATTTCAGTGGTAAAATAGGCTGGGAAGGGGCTCAGTGAGGGAAATGCTTGCAGCCCATGAATGGAGACTAAGGTTTTGTCCCCAGAATTCACATAAAGGCTGGGCATAGTGGTGTGTCATTAACTCCAGCACTGGGCTGGCAGTGTGTGTGTGGAGAGAGGATCCTGGTAGCTCACTGGCCACCCAGTCTGGCTGAAACAGTGAGTTTCCAGTTCAGAAATAAGATGGAGAAGCACCTGAGCAATGACATCAATATAAACCTCTGTATGCATCCATTTGGGCAAACACACACATATGTATACCACACACATATCCACATGTGCATATACCTCACACACATGCATACAGTCACACACGCGTGCGCGCGCGCACACACACACACACACACACACACACACACACAGAGTAAAAGTAATACAACAAAACCACTCAACATCTGGAGGAATAGCTGAAGGGCCCACTGTGTCTCTGGGAGTTGGGTCTAAAAGCCCCGACTCAGCATCATGTTTCATATGCAGCTTTGGATTTTAACAGACAAGGGTTTGAGGCAGTGCTGTGTTGCTGATTTCCTGACTGCAAGTCATTTAGAGCCAAGGGCCTGGTTTTCTTATCTGTACAATAGATGCTGCTTCCTAGGGGCGTCAAGGTCTCTTGAAGAGTGGTGCTCGGATTTGCTAGACAGAGTCATGCCCAAAGCAGCTGCTCAGTAATGCTGGCTCCCTCTCTCTCTCCTTGCAAGTATGCAGTTTATCTAGGGAGAGGCTACTAAGCAAACAGGGTGGAACAGATAACAGCCAAAACGGTGGTCCTGGGACACCTACATGTGAAGCAGGAGATACAGCAAGGGTACTAATGTTTGTGGGGGTGTCACTGGGCCATTGCGGGCCTCTAGGCTCTCTAAGGAAGCTCCTACTGTCCTCCCCTGGCTGTGGAGTGAGGTTAGGATTGGGGGTGAGTAGGGCTTAGTCTCCTTAATGATCACCAGTGATCATTATACTTGATTACTACTGCTACTGGTCGGTATGCATTGGAGCCTGGTGGTGGAGCTCCTTACCAAGGGTCCCCTCATGCAGCAGACTCCACAGGTCTATCCTTCACCTGTATCTCTGTCTATGACATACAGCATCCACAACTGACTGTGGACATCAGTTTTGTCTCTGAAGTGGACCCACGAGGTTCAAGTGCCATCTCTGACATTTATCTGTGCAATGTTGGGCAAGTTCACTTCATCTCTCTGTGCCTCTGTAAAGATGGCCCATGTGCCTTTAAGTAAAATGACAACTAGATGGTGGGGAGCTGGGGCGATCACATGTGTATGCCTAAGGCACCAGACCAGTAGCATGGGGACACGTGAGCACATGGTAAAGGATAAGTGACAGTTAATCCCTACATGGTAGATTTGGAGCCAGCCAGCGGTACATGAAACCCTGTCTCAAAAAGACAAAATAGGTACTAGGTTCCTCCCGCCCATCTCATGTTAGTGTGAGCACCACATTTAATGCTCCCTTGCTGCAGAGAAATGCAAAGGAAGGCACAGATTCAGGGCTCAAGCTACAGAGGTGTCCCAGAAATCATGGGGCTCCTGCATGGAAGCTGGAGACTATTCTTGGGGTAGAGGCTGCTGGCCAGACAAGAAGGAAGTGGTTTGCTTATTTTTCTTATGCAAGTCGGTCTCTGTCCCAGTGAATGATGCGGCAGACATCCCAGAGTGTGTCACCAGCTGAATCAGCCAGAGAATGTTAGGTAATGCTGCAGTAACAAACAGCCCCTGGGCTGGCTGTTGAGACACAATAACAGCTTTTTTTTTTTCCCTCAGGCTATAGGTTCCAGTGGGTTAGCAGGCACTTCTCCTCCGTAGCTTCACTCAGGAAGCCAGTACGTGTGTGTGTGCAGGCTAGAGAACAACTCACATGTCATTCTTCCTCAGACACTGTCCATCTTTTTTTTTTTTTTTTGTTTTTTTTTTGTTTTTTCGAGACAGGGTTTCTCTGTGTAGCTCTGGCTGTCCTGGAACTCACTCTGTAGACCAGGCTGGCCTCAAACTCAGAAATCCGCCTGCCTCTGCCTCCCAAGTGATGGGATTAAAGGTGTGCACCACCACTGCCCGGCAGCCATCATCTTTTCTGTTCTCAAGATACCTCTGGGAGTGAGGGGGACAGTTTTGCTATGGCCCAGGCTGATCTGGAACTCTCTGTCCACTTTGCAGTCCTCTTGGCTCAGCCTCCCAAATGTTGGAATTACAGGTATGTGCCACTACGCCTAGCTGAAAACTCTTGGTCTAGATTATCAGCTTGGGCACAAGGATTGGTGGTTCTTAAGATAGAAAGGGAAAACTCGCTCCAAATGAGGAGAAAGCATTCTATTTCAAGCAGACCCCGAAGCCAGTCAAATTGCTCATCATCTTGCCTAGGCCTTCCAAGGTGAGATGAGCATTTCCCAGCACGCCAAATAGTACTCCAGACACACTGAGGTCCTGTGGGTCTGGGCTAGGAGGCTGCCTGCCAAGAAAGCCCAGGTCGGGGATGCGCAGACCTCCAAGTGTGCCTGGCCGCCCACACTGCCCTTGGTTCTGGTACTCTGTGCAGAGCTCAGCCAAAGCCAATTCAGATATCTTTGGGTATAGAGAAGGCTGGACTGGAACCCTGCAATTTGGGGCAGCTTTTTTTCTTTTTCCTTTTTTTAAATGGAGCACATAGCTTGGGAATTTGCCTTAAGAAATCTTTCATTCCTAGATTGTCAGTGGAGAAATGGTTCTTATTTATTTAACCTCGAATCAAGCCGCAGCCCCCACTCCTGGGCTGCTTGGGAAGGGTTGGTTTAAAATAGCTGAGCAGGCTAAAAAGCCCGGGTCGACTTGCTGGAAGGCTCTGAAGCAAGCAGCCTGGCACAGGAAGTGCTTGAGTTTTCCATAGAATAAGACTGGTAGGGGCTGAGGGTGGGCGGTAAGGTATGGGAGGGAATGTGGGCTGTCAGGGAGAAGCAAAGCCTGGGTCAGTCTTAGATTCCAGACCAGCTGGATTGTCTTTGCAGTTGACCTGTCTTGTTGGGGTCTGGGAATATGAAGAAACAATGGAAGATTCCTGTGTGCATGTCTGTGTGAGTGTGTGCATGTCTGTGTGCTTGTGTGTGTGGGGGGGGGGCAGTCACATTGTATAACTCTGGATGGATTGGATCTCATTCTGTAGACCAGGCTGGCCTTGAACTCACAGAGGTCTGCCAGCCTCTGCCTTCCAAGTGTAGCACCACCCTCAGCCTGAGTTACAGATTTTGTAAGCCACGTGGGTGCTCAAACAGAACCCCAGGTCCTCTGCAAGAACAAGTGAGCCATCTCCCCTCTTCCCCCACCAGGCTGCTACTGCTGTTGTTTTAGGGTCAGGGTCTTTTATCACAGCAAAGGAGATGAAACTGTGACACCTTCTCCTGTTCCCACCTCTACAGCTTTGGGATCAGAGGCACACAGTGCTGCGCCCCACTTTGACATGGGTGCCGAGACCTAAACTCAGGCCTGTTAAGTTTGCAAGGGAGACGTTTTTTACTGACGGAGTCATCTCCCCAGCCTGTGGAGGGTTCATTTTGAGAGCCTCTGTAAGCAGCTTCACACTCAACAGACTTGAGCTCCTCTCTTCTTGTCTAGCCTCTGGTTTTGTTTTGTTTTTTGGTGAGAGGACAGACAATTCTCACTCTGTTGGTTTAGGTTGAGCTGACTCAAAGTCTGTGTGTCCTACCGATGGTCCTGCCAGGTTCCAAACCTCCTGCTACTGCAAGCCTCTGTCGCTGTTGAGCATGGCGTTGGGAGCATATGAACACATTTGATCCTCACAGCACATTATTGTGGGGAATTCTCCCTCATCCAAACTGTAACCAAAGGTGCCCCATCAGAAAAACACTGTTCCCTTTAGTCTTACTATCTAGACAGGATGGTGGCGGAGGGCTGCTGGCAGACATTTTGCTGGTTTTAGAGGGAATCTGTTTGACTGTGTGTGTGTGTGTGTGTGTGTGTGTGTGTGTGTTTATAGGGGGTCGGTCATTTGTGGCGTTACTTGAATTCTTGGACCCAGCCATCCCTGAGGCAGCCATCTCTGGGATTTACAGTTGTACAAACCAGTATTGCCTTCCTTGCTTAGATGTGAATTCCTGCCACATACCAATTAAAAAGCCATGGCTAAGATAAACAGGTTGCCCACAAAGGGCAGTAACAAATAGATTTGATGTTGGCCTTGTGCTGGCTTCATGAATGTCCACATCTTTTAAAAGTGTTAAATCTGGGCCTGGAGAGATAGATTAGTGCTTAAGAACACTTACTGCTCTTAAAAGGGACCTAGGTTTAGTTCCCAACACTCAATCGGGCAGCATACAACTGACTGTAACTGCAGTTCCAGGGGATCTGACGCCCTCTACTGGTCTCCTTGGGCAGCTGCATGCACAGGATATACAGACATGCAATCAGACACACACGCGTGCACACACACATACAAATGAAACAATAAACCTCTAAATATGGATATAAAAACAATCTAAATGTGGTAGTGCCTGTCTATACTCCCAACTACTTGGGAGGCCAAAGTCGAAGGATCGATTGAGTCTGGAAGTTCATGTCCAGCCTGCGTGACCCAGCAAGACCCTGTAGCAATAATAACAAAGATAATGATAAAAGAAAAACATGTTTTTTGTTTATTATGAGCGCAAGTTCTGAGACAAAGCTTTTTTTTTTTTTTTTTTTTTAATATTCAAGAGCCTGCAGATTGTTTGACCTTGGCTGACTAGAACATCAAGATTCTAAGAGATGGAAGGTTACAGATAAACAGCCAAAGTAGGTCAGGCCAGCTTCAGCCCCTTATAATAGCTGCATTAGTTAGGGTTAGTTTTGCTGTGATGAAACACCAGGACCAAAGGCAACTGTTATATAGTTCCGTATAACAGTTCATCATCAAAAGCAGTGAGATTAAAAAAAAAAAAAAAAAAAAAAAAAAAAAAAAAAAAAAAAAAAAAAAAAAAAAAAAAAAAAAAAAAAAAAAAAAAAAAAAAAAAAAAAAAAAAAAAAAAAAAAGCAGTGAGGGCAGGAACTCACACAGGGCAGGAACCTGGAGGCGGGAGCTGCTTCGGAGGCCATGGAGGGATGCTGCTTACTGACTTGCTCCTCATGGCTTGCTCAGCCTGCTTTCTTATAGAACCGAGGACCACCAGTCCTGGGGTGGCACCACCCAACTTGGACTGAGCCCTCCCAGATCAATCACTGTACTGGCTGGTTTTGTGTGTCAACTTGACACAAGCTGAAGTTATCACAGAGAAAGGAGCCTCCCTCAATTGAGGAAAGGCCTTCATGAGATACAGCTGTAAGGCATTTTTTTCAATTAGTGATCAAGGGGGGAGGGCCCCTTGTGGGTGGTGCTATCCCTGGGTTGGTAGTCCTGGGTTCTATAAGAAAGCAGGCTGAGCAAGCCAGGAGAAGCAAGCCAGTAAGTAACATCCCTCCATGGCCTCTGCATCAGCTCCTGCTTCCTGACCTGCTCGAGTTCCACTCCTGACTTCCTTTGGTGATGAACAGCAATGTGGAAGTGTAAGCTGAATAAACCCTTTCCTCCCCAACTTGCTTCTTGCTCATGATGTTTTGTACAGGGATAGAAACCCCGACTAAGACAATCACCAATTAAGAAAATGCTCTACAAGGTTGCCTACAATCCAGTCTTACGGAAGTATCTTGTCAGTTGAGAGTCCCTCCTCTCTGATGACTCTAGCTGTCCCTGTGCTGACGTCTACCAGTGACCTGGCAGTGTAAGGTGAAATAAACCCTTTCCTCCCCAGGTTGCTTTTGGTCAGTGTTTTGTCACAGGAGCAGAGGCAGATTCGAACAGACGTGTGATTCTGCCAGGCACAGGTACAGACGGGAAACACTGCAGAAACATGACTGTTCTGTCAACACTCCCAGACAGCCGTGGGAGGTGTGGTCACTCGCATGTTTGCTACCTGAAGGTCTTGGAGAACACATGGATGACAGAAGGATGAAAACACCTCCTTTGGATGTGGGAGGAGCAGAGTCCTCCTTGCTGTAGCTGGATGTGACCTCCCCTCCTGCCAGCCCTGGAAATCAGCCAGTCACCATGGTCCTTCACCCAGGGCCGAGAGCCCAGTACCTTGGTGAACCTGACCTGACTAGTTATGTAAACAGAATTCTGTCTCAAAAACCCAGCCAACTAACTAACTAAACAAATGAGGAAAAAAAGAGGAGAGATTATTTTGGGGGAGTGTCCTCAACTCTCCACTAACACCCCCAGCCTCCCACCCCGTTTAACATCTGAAGTTCTTGACTTAATTTCTCCCATTTCCCGAGTTGCTCGGGGGCGGGCAGGCCTGGATAATGTCTAGGTTGCTTCACACTGTCAACTGTCGGTTTGCAGATGCCAAAAGCCCCCGATCCTTCTCCCATAATACTCGTGAGGTTCCCATCCCATAATTAGCTTTTCAAACTTGGGCTTCATTTTCTCACTCCTGGAAGTTAGCTGTCTGCTTGATAATCCACACAATACACACAAGGATAGCTAGGCTCAGAGGGGTTAAGCCACCTGTCAAGAGGCATGGCTGGGCCTCAAACTCAGGCCCCAAAACCCAGATTTCCTGCCTATACAAAGCAGAGAGTTGCGTTGATATTTCTCATGTCATGGCGCTGAATTCATAATATCTAGCTATCATCGATGAACTAGCTTGAGCAAAATGTCTTGTATGAGGGATCAAAGCCAGGGCATTGCAGTGTACCACTTAGCGACACCCTCAGCCCAGCAGAGTGAGTTTAAACATTGCTGGCAGTGCAGGGGGCTCTTGGCACCATGGCTGCTGGGACAGGGTTTCCCATCTCTGCACAGAGGGCCCAGTCAGGTTGGAGGTGAGGCCTGGGAGCTCAGTGAGGACCCTGTGATGCGTAAGGGGAGTCTGTAGAGGTTGCCCGCCAGCCTCTGGAGCTGTGACCCGCCTGGCACCCTGAGGCTGTTTGCCTCCTCGGCTCCTCTGGATATCAGTTGCTTGTCTGGTTGCTGTGTTGAAATACCAGGCCAAAGCAACAGAAGGCTTGAGAGATGCCTGGGTAGGTAAAGCGCTTGCCATGCAGGTGTGAAGACCTTCATTTGACCCGCAGTGCCCTTATTTTAAAACAGCAACAATAATGGCTCCAGGCAAGGTGCTTGTGATCCTAGCACTGGGGAGGCAGAGGCCAAGGTCACTGAGGTCCTCCAGTTAGTCAGCTCAGCTTAATACGTGAGCTAAGGGCCAAGCAAGGAGTCTGTCTCCAAAGAAGACAAAACAGAAACCAAGGTGACTGTGCCTGAGGAGTCACACAGGAGGTTAACCTCCACACACACATACTAAGCATACATGCAACTACACACACACACCTCTGACACACAAACGACTTAAGGAAGGGTTTGTGTGTTTCATAGTTTGAGGCAACAGGCCATCTTGACACAGAAGAAGTGGCCTCGGGAGGAGAGGGAGCATTCACACTGCATGGGCAGTCAGGAAGCAGAGAGAGGAACGCTGGTGGCTAGCTCTCTCTCATTTTCAGTCAGGTCAGGTCCCCAGCCCATGGGAAGATGCTGCCCTCTCTCAGGGTGAGTCTTTCCTCTTTAGCTAAATGTCTTTAGATATGTCCTCATAGACACACCAGTGTGTGTCTCCTGGGAGATCCTAACTCCAGTCAGGTAGGCAATGCAACTTGGCTGTTATGCTCATGGTAGGCCTTAGATGCCTGCCTGTCTCGGGATGGCACGTTCTAGCATCCTGCCAGCAGGAAGCCTTCCTATTCCATGGGGGCTTTTGTTGTTTTTGTTTTAGACAGGTTCTCAACACATAGCCCAGCTGGCCTGGAGTCCAGGACTTTCCTGTCTCAGCCTTCCAAGCACCACTAGCCCAGTCACGACGGGGACTTTGGATTTAGGCTAACTCTGTGTCATAGTCCGGTTCTGCCACTGTCACAGGATCCCACTGGTGTTGTAGATTCTAAACAGTGGGCATTCATTTGCCTCTAGAGTCCAGGAAGTCAAGGACACAGCACGTTGCTTGCTTTTGGCCAGGGCCTTTGCACTGCACTGTCCCAGGGCAGAAGCAGAAGAAAGGGTGGGGCTGAAGGTAGCCTTTCATCAGGCTGGCTTGCCAGTCCCCCTCTTAGGTTTTTAGTCACACATTTTTCTTTTAAGAAATATTTTAGACTTATTTATTTTATGTGCATGAGTGTTTTGCTTCCATGTTTGTGTGTGTCCTGTGTCTATGTGCCTGGTGCCCACAGATGCCAGAATCGGGCATCACATCCCATGGAACTAGAATTACAGATGGTTGTAAGCCATCATGTGGGTTCTGGGAAGTAAACCTGGGTCCTTTACAAGAGCCCAGCCCCTCCCCACCTTAGTTTTTGAGACAGGGTCACTCAGGAATCCAATGAGACCAGCAGCCAGGGAGCCCCAGGGATCCTCCCCTCGGCCCCTCCCCCATCGCTAGGATGCAGGTGTGCACTACCACGCAGGCTTCTCACGGGGGTGGGGGTGGGGGGGTGTTGAGGATCCAAACTCAGGTCCTCATTGTTGCAAAGCAAACATTTTACCCATTGGGCTACCTCCCCTTTCCCTACACAGACATTTTAGGAACAGTGATTTTGCGGTAGCAACAACAACAAAATTGCAAGAACAACATAGCAGTGTTGAAAACCACCACCCTACATCCAAGAATCTGTATAGGACAAATGGGGGTCAGGGGTAGAGGAAAAGAAAAAATAGAAACAAAACCAAAAAACAAGACAGCTAAACATTCCTGGCTAACTGACCCTGGGAGCTGATAATTTCACTTCCCCACTTTTTAAAATCTCAAGCATGAATAACCTCTGTCAAGATTAATTATACTTTAAAAATAATTTTTTTTTATCTCGAAAGTTCTATTTTTGGCAAAAACGAGACAAACAAGGAAAAGAAGAAAACAAACGTGTTAGCATTCCGTGCGCTCCCCTCCGGCCTTTTCTGCGTTCTCTTTCAGCGACTAAAAATAGATATTCCTTGGACTAGAGAAGAAAAATCCCAAGGAATTTTGGAGCTCTCTGCCTGGCTCTGAGGTTCTGGCTCCCCGGAAGTTCCCTGCAGCCTGGGAAGGGTGGCTGCTGGTCCAGGCTTCTGGGATCAGAGCTACTGTTAGCTCAGGCCAGCATGGGCCCATCACCTACAATCCCGGGATGGGATGCTGTCCCCATCCTTGGCTTCCCCAGCCCGGCCTCACAGCCTCCTCTGCAGTCTCTGTGCAATCAAGCCACTAGTTACTCCAGGGTCAGCAGACTCTGGAGGCTTTTCTACCCAGTGGTTTGGGCACCTGTTGGCTCCCATGAAACTTTATTATCTGGATTCATTGGGTCGGGCAATCGATAGAAGATTTGGCTGAGTTTGGTGGCTCATACCATCTCAAGGTAGGCATGAGAATAAGGCTAGCCTGGGCTACTAAGTGAGACTTAATTTTAAAAAAAATCAGGTTTGGGCCTTAGGGTGTGTGATGGTTTGCTGGAGCCTGTCATATCTTGCCCTGACCAGATCGGGACAATGCCACAGGGCTCTGTCTGGACTGGCTCTCTGAAAATCTGCTGGTACCAGGGGCTCTACAGGGCTATTGACTCATTCACATCTTCAGGCCAAGGCAGCCCCTGCTTCAAGGCCCTGGGATATCTCCCTTCGATTCCTAGGAAATGCTACTCATTCTGAGGTTGGTGAAGTGGGGACGGGGACTCCCTGTGTCTGCTTCTACTGGCCTGTCCTCAGTCTACAACAGTGACTTCCTCTCTCCGGTTTCATTCCTCCCCCCTCCCCTCCCCCCGCTGACTCCCATGACTGTCCCTGCCTGCACCCTGCCTCCTGCCCACCCCACCCCCAGCAGTTCACGGTGACCACAGCTGGCTTTCCTTTTGAGCATGAGTCAGGGATCACCAGGCTCTGTTCAGAGTTGGCTGTTTTACTCGGAAGACAAAGCAGGTCAGGTTGGCCAGGCCCTCCTTGCTGGGTCAGGGTGAGGACATGGGGAGGGGAGGGGAGACTGCTCTGGGGACCAGGCCAGGAGTGGATAGGTGAGGCAGGGACATCACCATGGCCATGTGAAGAACCATTCTGTAGCATCCACAGGCTAGCCCCTCTCTGCCCTAAGTCCCCAGGGGATGGCATAGAGATATGCTCACTTTTTGTTATTCAATGATAGGATGGAAAGCTTACGCTCTCTTCTCTATATGTCTAAATCTATTTAAAAAAAAAAAAAAAAAAAGAATCTCCCAGGAATCTTTGTGTGTACAATATGCTTTTATTGCTGTTTTTAATTCCAATTTTTTGCCTTTATTTTACTTATTTTTATTGTATGTATACATGTGTGAGGGAGAAGGAAAGAGAGTGAGAGAGAGAGAGAGAGAGAGAGAGAGAGAGAGAGAGAGAGAGAGAGAGCGCAAGTGAGAGCGAGCACACTGGCCTGGGGAAGTTAAGTGGGCCTTCCTTGGCTACACTCCCTCTCCTCAAGACTTTGTTTTAAATTGACATGGCACTTCTTTTTTTTTTTTTTTTTTTGTTGTTGTTGTTGTTGTTTTCGAGACAGGGTTTCTCTGTGTAGCCCTGGCTGTCCTGGAACTCACTCTGTAGACCAGGCTGGCCTTGAACTCAGAAATCTGCCTGTCTCTGCCTCCCGAGTGCTGGGATTAAAGGTGTGTGCCACCACTGCCTGGCGACATGGTACTTCTTAAAAGTCACTCACTGGTAAGGCCATGAGGAGCCTTCAGATACCGAGGCACCTACAAAGCTGACTCAAAGCTGAAGCCACACAATAGCTGCTTCCCAAGGAGAAGCCAGTTGGGAACGCATGGGCCAGGTCACTTGTTACCATTAGATTCCTGTGACGTCAGAAGGACGCACTCAAGCTTCCTAGGGGATGGTGGTGTGCTAGAAGGACCAGTGTGGGGACAGAGTTTGTGTGGGTGGGGTCAGCCAATGGGTATCAGTGCTTTCATGAGAGACCCAAGACCCATTTCCCCTCTTCTCAAGCCCACTCAAAAATAGCTCGCTGCAGACCCAGCCTCAGCTCTGATCACAAGGGCTGGCTCGATTATTAGTACATGGTGCAAGCTAGCCTATCAGAACACCCTCAGGCTCTCTTTCCACCCAATTGCTGAGCGTCTGGAAAGGGTGGCAGTTGTAGAGCTGAGAGAGGGGAAATTTGGATTTTAGATGACCCTCTCTGGCTTCGGAGGAAGATGGAGGCCTACGGACAACATGTGAACTCTGGGGACCTTAGGCCTCTGAAACAGAAGCTGACCCACTTGTGAGCTTTCCTGAGACAAGCTGGTAGACTCCCTCTACCCTCTGCAGACCCTACTGCAGAGGTCAGAAGAGGGCGTCAGCTCCCCCAGAACTGGAGTTACACGTGGTTGTGAGCCACCATGTGGGTGCTGGGAACTGAAGCCAGGTCCTCTGCAAGAGCAACAAGGGCTCTTAGCCCCTGAGCCTCTCTCCAGCGCCTCCAGCTGAGTTTCTGTATCTAGACATGATACGTAAGGAGTTGTAGTTTGATCTTAAATTCCGCCAGCGTCTTTATACATCCAGCTCTCATAGACCAGCTGAACTCAGCGAGGTAGATGGAGTGCTGGCCTCCCTGGCCTAGTCTCTTAAGTTATAATCATTCTACAATCTTCACAGCAATGGGGACTTTAAAATATAGAATTAAAGACCGAGAAACCAGGCTGGGGAAGCAAAAAGCAAGCTAAAAATGTTTGCCTTGCAAATGTGAGGACCCGAGTTTTATCCTAGAACCCATACTAATGAAAGACAGACAGACAGACAGACAATAAGTGTGATGGCACACCCTGGGAATCCCAGTGCTGGGGAGGTGGAGAAGGATGGACCCCTAGAGTTTGCTGGATAACCAGGATAACCTACTTGGAAAATTTCAGACCAGTAAGAGGCACTGTCCAGGAAAAGGGGGTTAGGGACAGAAAGTCAGCTCAGCAGGTAAGAGCACTCGCTGCTCTTCCAAAGGACCCAGGTTCAGTTCTGAGCACCCACATGACAGCTCACAGCGGTCTGTAACTCCAGTGCCCTCGGGACATGATGCCCTCTCTTCTGACTTCCACAGGTACTGCATGTATATGGCGCACAGTCATAAAAGCACACAACGCACCCGTACACCTAAAACTCAAAATGAAATACCCGAAGCCATCTTTAAAAATAAAAAATGTGGTTAACGTCTGAAGCATCCGAAACTGTGAGCTGACAACTGCCTCCAACTCCAGCTCCTGGTGCTCCCACGCCCTCTCGGTACAAGTCATGTGTGTGGCTTATGGACATACAGGCAAACAGAACACTTATACATATAAAATAAAACAAAGCTTAAAAAAACAAACAAAAAACCTTCAAATAAACAAACAAACAGCCCAGAAAACTCAAACCAATGTTCTTACCTCTTGGAGAGTTTTGTTCTAGGTGAGGGGAACATCAAATAGGCTCTGGACCTGACTCCCCTGGTGGTCTCAGCACTGGCACACTTAACACCTGCTAAACACATGCCAGACTGTGGAGGAGAAAATGGGTGTCTCTGAAACAGGCCCATGGCTCCAGGCCTTGCCCTGGTGCATATCCTCATGACGGCCATTCCAGGAAGAGCCCAGAGGTCAGGGGTCAAGGCTGGTAAGTGAGTGATCGTGTCTCAGCCTGCTCTGGCTGCCCTCTGAGCCCTTCCACTCTCGCCAAGCCTTGTGGTTCACACAGCATCCAGAGCCAACTGTGGCTCTAGCTACACAGAGCCCCTTCCTCAGCCTGCATCCTCAAAGCATCCGCTCCAGACTGTGCAGT
>JAPYYD010003228.1:0-14389 GCA_028551405.1 Uromys caudimaculatus
GGAGCTAAAATTAAGGCATATGCTGTGCTCAGCATATTAGTAGATTTGTTTCAGTGTTTTAGTGCTGAGAATGAATTCAGAGTCTTGTACATATTGATAATACATTCTATCTGTTCTCTGTAGGGAACATATAGTTGAATATAGTTATTCATCTTATTCCATTTTACCAATGTATACCTTTCTCCCAACGTGTCTAATTTGCTTGTATTTGATTTAGGACATTTAGCTGTTAATGGGATCCTCAAGTATTCATTGTCTCAATATTTCATGGTATTATAACATTATTTTTGTATTTCCTTGTCATTTATTTCATATAGACATTTCCTTGTGAATATTTGAATTTATTTATTTACGTTTCTTTGACTTTTACTATTGAGTGATTCTCTCAGTTGTTTGCACTTGAATGGCAAGTAATTCCTTACCTTGAAGAACTTCACTTCAAATCAATATCAGCTCAATTTCAATGAGCTTCACTGGAAATAAAGAGACTTAGAAGCTAAACAAGAGATGGAGACAAAGGCTATTCATGTCAGAATAGAACTGAGTGAAGCAGGATGAAAGAAATGACTATATAAAGTTCAGGAAAATAGAAATATGATTTGGTGATTGTATATGAGGCTAGTCATCAGTAAGCATGTTTAAGATATGTGTTATAGGGATTGAGTCTACGTCATAGTGGTCATATAACAGCATGTAAATACACACTTCCAAAGGAATAGGAACTATGTTTCAAAAATACTAAGATAATATGTATATTAAGGAGGTTATAACTTAAAAATCAATTCCCCAAACACTATAAAATTATGTACATGCTTCCAGTTGTCAAATTCTGAGTAGTTATGAAGATTAAATAATATAAGGTATATAAGGTACATTAGGAGTTTTCAGTAAATTCAATTGTCATGAAATATGCTACCCATGCAGTTATAAGTTGGCAAATACATAAAAATCCAAAGAAAATTGAGATTGACAGGGCTTATAAAGTCATGAGTTGTTTTCCTGAAGTAAAAGAAATTTAAGTTGAGCTTTGAAATGTATTTATATTTTGTCTTCTCTCATGACTCAAAAGAATTTCACAAAACAAAAGAGAATAAAATCAGCACTCATCGTGACATTACTATATACTAGATGCAAACATTGTAAAAATTAGCTTCCTTTTTTGAACACATAAACAATGGTGTACACTGTGTAATTTACAAGACTGTAGATAAGATAAATCAAGAAAAACAATTCATAAGCACAGATACTTGTTTTCAAACTAAGATCTGTCTGAAAATAGTCAGTAGTTGTACTACTATAGTATATTTGTCGTCAAGAAAGAAAAATAAACAAAGCCAGAAAAATGAATTTAAGTTACATTGGCACCAGATAAAAAAGGATTTGAAATAGGTGGTTTGGGGACAAAGTTTATGAGTTTTTCCAAATTCTGGGGGAGGGGTAGTAGTAAAATCAGAAATAGATTTTACAGTTAAAATGAAAATCAGCCACAAATGAGCAAAGTGCTTTTACCAGTTATATTCTGAAGCCAAAGAAAGTCTTAAAGTCACTGTGTCCTTTGACTTTATTGAACCTCCTGTTTTGAAGTTCCTGACACTGGAGGACTAAGAAGTTTAAGACAAAGTAATTTGTTTTCTTATAATGCATGTTTTGTCTTAACGTGGTTTGAATTTTGGGAAACATTGTTTATACAAGTGCATAAGCCACAGCATGGTGGTGACTCTGAACATTAAAAAATAACTTTTGTGTGGAACTAGTTGTATAAGATGTTTCAGAAATAAGTTCAATAATCTTTGGTCAAAGATGCATTGAGTAATAAATAACTAATTTAGATAACCGAGATTATTTTCCAATTATGGAAGATTTATATATGTTTTAAACAGTGAACTCTGACTATGTTTAAAAACCTAAAGATGATGCAGCATTTTAACTTATTATATTATATGTATGAGTTTTCTGCCTGCATGTATGTCTATGCACTACATGTGTGCCTGCTCTAAGAGGAGGTGGTGTACCCTCCCTGTGGGGACTGGGAATCGAACCCCAGTCCTTTGAAATAACAAGTGCTCTTAATCACTGAGCAAAACTTCCTTTAGTGTTTTTTATTATTAGTAGTATTTTTTCCCAGGATATCAAGGGTGAAGAGATAATTGAGTATAAATAAAGATGCCACATTATACTAGAAATTGTTGGAAATTAGACCACAAACTTGTCAAAAAATTTCCTCATCTCCAAATGGAAAAGAAAAAAAAACTGAGTTAAATGAATTAAAAATGTTTTTGAGAGGGGGAAAATCACTTTTCTGAGCTAAAGCAATTCTTTCTGGTATTGGAGTTGTGTTAGAGCAGTCATTTTCAGAGTGACCCCTGAATCCCATGAGGTAGTTATTAGAGATACTTATTAGCGATCCCCAACTCAGAGCTACTGAATGAGAAATTCGCAGGGCTGTGGTGGCACACGCCTTTAATCCCAGCACTTGGGAGGCAGAGGCAGGTGGATTTCTGAGTTCGAGGCCAGCCTGGTCTACAGAGTGAGTTCCAGGACAGCCAGGGCTATACAGAGAAACCTTGTTTCGAAAAAACCAAAAAACCAAAAAACCAAAAAAAAAAAAAAAAAAAAAAAAGAAAGAGAGAGAGAGAAATTCTGGTAGGACTGCATTCTCGATCACTCTGAGGACCATGCGTTCAAGTATTTGGATTTGTAGTTACAGGCCTATTAAAAGTGTAACTTCCTTTTTTTTATACTTTATTTACATTTCAAATGTTTCCCCCTTTCCAAGTCTCCCCTTTGGAAACCCCCTATCCCCTCCCCCTTCCCCCTGCCTCTGTGAGGGTATTCCTCCACCCACTCCTGTCTTCCCACCTTGACATTCCCCTATACTGGGGCATTTAACACCCTCAGGCCCAAGGGCCTTTCCTCCTGATGGTCAACATGGCCCTCCTCTGCCACATATGTGGCCTGAACCATGGGTCCCTCCATGTGTATTCTTTGGTTGGTGGTCCAGTGTCTGGGAGCACCGGGGGCTCAGGTCAGTTGACGCTGTTGCTCCCTCCATGGGGCTGCAAACTCCTTCAGCTCCTTAACTTTCAAGATTCTTTTTCATTATGATGTTAAGATAACTTGTGTAGTTTTCCAACTACAGCTGATCCATTAGCTGGGTGCTGAGGGTACAATCTGGAGGTCTACTGTGCACCATCACAATATAGCAAAGAACACTTAGACTATTGGAGAGTTGCTAGCAGAAAATCATAAGTGGTCTCACAAAAATCATAAATATATGAGATAAAGGATATGTTATTTAGCTTTATTTAAATATTTGACAATGTATACAGTTATGTTCAGCACATGCATTTATAATGTGTCACCTATTATTTGATTGAGTCATACTTAACTATATCATACTACTACTAGATAGATGGGATTTGATCTATTTGGATCACTAACATATTTGGCATTGTGATGTTACAAAAATGAACACGGACTTTGAAGTTTCATATGGGAAACCTTCTTGGATAATTTGAATACACATTTAATGCCTAGCAATTCAACTTAAAATTTAAGAAACAAGTTGCTCAAAGATATAAAGATGGTTGTACAATAATGTTATCATAGCTTTTCATTTTTTTGAGAAAAGATCTCACACAGCACCAGGTTGCCCTTGATATATCTATATAATAGTGATGACTTGGACTCTTGGTCTTCCTGACTGAACCTCCCCATATTGGGATTGTAGGCAGGTACTACCATTCTGGACTTTCTAATTGTTTCTAATAACAAAGAAAATGGTAATCTACTACAATGTCCATTAATTAAATTAACCATACTAGATAATTCTAATAAAATGTAAATATCAATTAAATTTATGATTTAGATGCTACTGACATGGAATTTTACACTATGATTAAGTGATTAAAACTGTGTTTATAAAGTCATATGTGTATATAAGTCAAATTCAATTAAAATGGCTTCATATGAATTAATTTATAAACCAGCATACATAGAAAAATTTCCTAGAAAGTTATGAATGAAAATCTTGGGCCTTATAACTCTTGTATATATAAATGTCTGTGTATAGATAAACCAGACTGTATGAGAATCTCAGGCTGAGTATTTTACATTAATAAAATTTGTTTTGTCTTTGATTATCTCTGTTTTCTAATAGAACTCATTTACTTATGTGTAGAAATAATGACAGATTAAGAATAACATAATTAAGGTTTTTTAAAAGACAGTTCTTATACGATCTTATTATGGACTAGAATCATTCATTTAAAAGTAGCATATACGCCCTGGAAAAATTGGAAGGAAGAGATCCCTCTTGTTTTAACAGTTCAGTATCAAGGTTACTGGTAAAAAACCTGGCAATGGCTCATTTATGAACCTTCGTGTTATTGTATCATTACAAAAATGTGCTTTCCATCTTCAAAGTTCCTGGAAAGGTAGATATTGTTCTGTGGTGAGAAGCAGGAGACCCCAGTTCAGCCATTACCACTAACATTCTGTGTGAATTTGTAACTTTTAGTTTTCCCTTTTCTAGCATTGTTTTTCCCTTTTAAAAAGTAACTGATTCTTATATGATGTCTTTACCAGCTCTATAATTTAGGAATCTACAATATATCTAGAAATGTAAATCTCTAGAAAATGATTATGAACTATGGAAGCTTTAAACAAGAATAAACCAACTCTTCTAAAATACTGTGGAGAAGATTTTGTTTCTGAAGTTCACAGGATGCCTACTGATCTCTCCTTTAATTTTTCTATTAATAGGGTTTCAAACAAATCCCTTTCAAGTGTCTATGTATTTGAACATTGGTGTACTTATGACACCTGGTGGTCAAGCCAAACATCACAGCTAAATTCTAATCCCCAGACACTCATTCATCCCCATCTTCCTCTCAGAGACTTTCTGTCTCTCATATTCAATTGTCTTTCATAAATTTATTCACCCAATAAACAGTTAACAGATACTTCACAGATTCAAGATACTCTATTAGACTTTTATTTTGGGAGGAAAAGATGTAATAAGAGGGTGAATATTTGACACATAGGAGATTTCTAGCTGTTTCCCACAGCAACGCCACCTGGAAAGGAAAGTGACCTCATTGTGCCAGAAATATTATGTGATACTCACTAAAAAGAATGGACAGACTTATGGAGTTGGTGACTCTAGAAAAATGACTTTTTAAACTTGTGGATGCCAAAAAGTGCTTCATGGAGGCAGTGATTCTTGTCTTTTGGAAGCCTCAGTTTGTTCACCTGACAAAACAGCCATTACAGACCATTGCTTCGTAACATTGGTATCAAAGATTGATAGAGTCTACATCTAGTTCTTATTGTAGCATCTGAAAAAATGGACATTTAGTAATTGCTATTCATGTTTATAATGAAACCAAAGATGGTAGTATTTGAATATTCCACCTTGTTTGCATTTAAAAGTATTTTTTAATTAGACTGAATATAAACAACACAATATCAATTATTTCACTTAGTCAAAAAATTTATAAAAAGTTGAGAGTGTTGTCCCTATTTACACTCTACTGAACCAATTGCCCCATTCAGCTGTATATTTAACTCAGTGAAAAAAATCAAAGTAGCTGTTTTCCTGAATGACCTGGTTGTTTGACTAAGCACTGAACTTTCAGCTCAGTAAATACAGTTTATCCAAGAGTTACATACACTCACTGCAGAGACATCAAATAGGTTTTAACACTGTATGGGCTTTGTCTGAATTGACCACATTTTTACAATTTTTAATTGGCTGTGTCTAAGTTTGTACACATGGCCTGAGACCCTATATTACTTTCCAGACTAAATCAAGAGACATTGCAACATATGCATTTTACTTGACTACTTGAGTACTTGTTACAATTAAGCCTGTTTCATTTTTTAGCTTTATTAAATGTGTAACAGAATAATTGCCCTTTCAAGTACTAAAAGGTATAATGAAGTATTAAAATATTCTTTATTCCTTTGTGTTTGAAATCAGAATACAGAAAACATATTTCATAAAAAATTATCAAACGTTTAGCAGTTAAACTTTTGCTTCACGGATAAAATAAGCTGTACTGTAGTGGCCTTTGGCCAAAAGTAATAATGATCTAACATAAAACAAAACCAAGAACAAGGACAATGTCATATTAGGAAATGAATGTTTAATCTGGATAAGGAAGATTTGAGAAAAGACATGATTGTTATCTTGAGATATTTGAAGAGCTTTTATGTCTAACAGGGAGTAGACTACTTTGTCTTTTGGACAGGAATAACTAAGTTGAAACAACATGGGAACAGATTTTAAGTCACTAAATAGATGAAAGATATTTCTAAAATTTATGACCACTGAAAACACAGCATTTGCATGAATAATTTTCACTGGAATTGAGAGCTAAACGGAAGAAACCACTCCTTGCTTCATGTTTGACAGGATACCATCTAGAGTTTCTGGGAGTTGACTGGTATGCTGAGAAGATAGTTGCAATGTCTATGAGTGTCTAAAGCTGTCATGGTATTGCTAATAAACACAGAACTTTTATGGAAAGAGCTTATAAAAGCTGTTTCAAACAAAGAAAACCATGATTTCAGTCAAATTTTGAAGAAGGGAGCCCTGTTTTTCCCAAGACCTTGTCATCCAGAAAGCCTGGGGACATGCCAGCCCTTGCTTAGAGCCTTAATCCATGAATCGTTCACATGAATTCATAGCTCACCTTAGCAACCATCTAATAATTACTGAACATGGACTAAGATTTCATTCACCCAGAGATGATGACAATAACTCTGCTAAATTTCAAACTTTAGGCAGAAACAGTTATACAAATCCAACATGGAACTTCACAAGTGTGTTGGGATATTCGTCTGGGGGCTGTTTGGCCATGAGATCTTGGATATTGGCTAGCTATGGAAACTTTGGTGATTCTTTTTCAGAGTAAAAATCTAGCTAAAGTTGTAAAAATAAGGATCTTAAAAGATCATGCAAACATTCTTGAAAATATCTTCCTCACTACTATTTATCTTTTGATAAAATGCTACACTATTTTAATTTTTCATAGAGGAGAGCTTTCAAATTTATGAAAGTTCATATTTAAACATCTCTGTGGTAGGAATATAACCAATATGAATATTCACATGTGTTGACATGCCTCTGACAGTATCTTTGTTCTATTTTCCACAGAAATCACCATGCAAAGGCTTTTCCTAAGGAAGTAACGTAAATGCTGAAGATGGGAAGTAACAGCACAAACAGTATGAGAGTAAAGTACACTTATCTACAGATGCTGTTTAAGTACTTCCTCTTTGCAAATACCTATACCTTTTGGCAGTAGCCATAATTCCAGTTTTCCTTGCTGAACATACTGAGATCTTCAAGATGGGCAGCAATAGTACCAGCACTGCTGAGAGTAATTGCAATGCCACGGATTTGACGTTTCAGCACTCTCTGTATGCAACCACCTATATCTTCATATTCATCCCGGGTCTCCTGGCTAACAGTGCAGCCCTGTGGGTTCTGTGCCGCTTCATCAGCAAGAAGAATAAGGCCATCATCTTCATGATCAACCTCTCAGTGGCGGACCTTGCTCATGTCCTGTCCTTACCTCTTCGGATTTACTACTATATCAATCATCATTGGCCGTTCCAGAGGGCCCTTTGCCTGCTATGCTTCTATCTGAAATATCTCAACATGTATGCCAGCATTTTTTTCTTGACCTGCATTAGCCTTCAGAGGTGCCTCTTTCTCCTCAAGCCATTCAGAGCAAGAAACTGGAAGCGTAGGTACGATGTGGGCATCAGTGCTGCTGTCTGGATCGTCGTGGGGACTGCCTGTTTGCCACTTCCCATCCTGAGAAGTGCTGGCTTACCCAATAACAGTGAATCATGCTTTGCTGATTTAGGGCTTCACGACATTAGTATGGCTTCTTCCATTGGCATGATAACCGCCGCTGAACTTGGTGGGTTTGTATTGCCTGTTGTAATTATTACATATTGCACATGGAAAACGAGAAAATCTTTACAGGAATTCCAAGATCCACCTCAGAATATTAAAGAGAGGAAAAAGGCTTTGAGAATGGTTTTAATGTGTGCAGTGGTATTCATCGTCTGTTTCACTCCTTACCATCTCAACTTCCCATTCTTTATGATGGTAAAGCAACGTGTCTTTTCGAACTGTTCCTTTATTAAGAGCACTCTATGTTTCCACATCATCTCCCTGTGTCTTGCAAATCTGAATTGTTGTCTTGATCCAGTTGTGTATTATTTTATGACTTCAGAATTTCGTGATCAATTTTCAGAACATGGGAATTTGGTCATCCAGTCATGTTTGCGTTGTAAGGACAGTACTTTGGAAATTCGTCAGAGAAAGGAGAATCTTCAGACTATCTCCCTGGAATGTTTGGATGTTCCAACACAATGTGATGAAATGGTTATATAAAATAATCTTTATACACTGTCAGTTGAGCCATTTCAAAGTGATACTGGATATTGTGAAGAAACTTGGCCACTTCACTCAAAATAATCTGTCTACAGCAGTTCTCTATGCCAAGATTATTAGTGGACCATGTGAGAAAAAACTATCTTCACACAATATGGTTATTGGGAGAAATAATTGCATTCTGTTCCTCAGTAATGGGGCCAGTCATCTCATCTTTAACTGAGAAAAACAAAAATATATTAAAAGCTAGTGGACATGTACAAGTTATCCCAATCTTAAAAAGTTTACATTAGAATATGACTCTATCTTTATTTAGAAAGCATACACTACTTGAGCCAATTGTGTTACAGAAGGATGGCTTTTCATATTGATATGAATTATGGAAAATAGCAACAGTATAATTTAAAATATCTATAAGATTATCTTTTTCCTCACCTTGAAGAAAAAAATCAATTCATATGAACCTCTCAGAATTGCCATTGAAGCCACAGACAATGCAAACACCTGAAATAGAATTGTGTTCTGCCTATTTAAAAATGAGATTAAAGCCTTAAACCAAAAAATCTCTGAATGGTTGTGAGTTTGTGATATGATACATATTTTTGTATACTGTCACTAATTGGGAAATATTCTCATATATCTTTATTAAGATCCACCTGGTTAGGTGTATTGTTTCATATGTAACTTCACTTGATACATTTAAATCGACAGATTAATGAAAATGAAGACCTACCCAACTCAAACAGTTTTCATTTTGGTAAGGTTAGTTGAGCCCAATTATTTTTAAGTAGAATATACCAATGTACTGAATTGAATTTTATCATTAATGCAGAACAAATATGGCCACTTAAAAATCATTGTAGCTGAATTATTACTAATATAAATCATCCACACTGGAAAATTTGAATCTTACGATTTTCAAATATTGGGTACCATTAAAATGAAATTTTATAAAACAGTGGCTAGTTTTATAAATTGCTGTTTTTGTATAGTCTCTACTTTTTTGGTGTCTACTTTTTTCAAGTAGCCCTTAGCTTTTATTATATTTTTGGGTTAGCATATAAAGGAATGGATTTCATGGTAATATTTTCATATGCATATATATTGTACTTGGTTCTAATTTACTACCCACAGCCTTCCCTTTGCTACCTTCCAATTCCTGTTGGTGACTTCCTTTTAAATTCGCTCTTTTGCACTCTTGATAAAAATGTTTATTACATCTTGTATTTGATTATCTTCCTTTTTCATACTTTGTATGCATCCCGTTTACATCTCTCCTTCCCCTCTCTACTTTATGTTTTGCATATATATTGTATATTATAAATATATGATTGAAAAATGTGATATTTGTCTGACTTATTTTGCTTAACACACTGATCTTCAGTTCCAAAAATGTTATAATTTAATTCTTCTTTACAGAACAATAAAATTCCATTGTTTATACATTCTACATTTTGTTGACCCATTCATTCATTGGTGAATACGTAGACTTGTTCTATAGCTTTTCTATTGTAAATAAACATGCAATAAACATGCATGTGTAACTACCTCTATGATATGATTGCTTATAACCCTTGAGTGATATATATCCAGAAATAGAACAAATAGTTGAATAATGTTTTTAAATAAAACTAGCTAATCTCTTTTTGTTGGTTAGTAAATGCCAATTCATTTAACATTTATTATTAACAGAGATCTGTTAATTAATTTATTTTAGTTGGACGTGTTTTGGGTGCTTGGATTTTATTATTGTTTCTTTTTGTTCTTTCCTATTTGAAGTAGAGGTTTTCTGTGTTGGACATGATAGATCCTTTCCTCCCGCTCCTTGATCATTTATTCCTCTCATAAAATGTATTATTCAATGTATTCTCATAAAAAGACTGTCCTCTTTTCTGTGTAGTAAGTTTGTTTGTGTGTGTGTGTGTATGTGTGCGTGTGTGTGTTTATGTATGCTATATGCATGTCTTTGAGTGTGTGCACACTGTGTGAAGACAGCAGCTAGAGTTTTGACATTATATGTCTTCCTTGATCTCTCTCCATTTTATTTTTGAGACAGAATATCTAGTACTGCTTCAGTACTTGGCTGGACTAGATGCCCAATGAGAAGAATCTGCCCTTTGCCTCAACAGCACTGGAGTTACAGATGCCTGCTGTGTCTGGCTTTTGGGTAGGTTCTGGGGATCTCACTGCTCCTCTCCCACTTACAAATGAAATGTAATAATTTCTTTAAAAGTGTAGTTAACAATGAACTCTTTTCAGGATCACTCGAGGTCGTTATTATAAACATCAGTTACCATATTGGGATTCGTTGCTTGTTTGTTTCTATAATAGATGTATTCATGGATCCTGGCTCTATTATTATTATTATTATTTATTATTATTATTATTATTATTATTATTATTATGAGATTTGAAGTAATTTTACTTTTATTTCATTCACTTTAAGCCAATCATTAAATTTCAAGTGATTTCTGGGGTAGACAAGGAATGCATCATTCAGCATGATGGAGGCCATGGTCTGGTTGGCCTGAGAAGAGGGAGCAGGAGAGGACTCAATGGGGAAGCTGGAGGAGCACGGACTGCCCTGTTGGCAGGTAGGTGATGTTCCCAGAGCAGCAGAGCTGGTTCACAATGTCCTCAACAGCTTCCAGTTTTCTCAGCTCAATCAGATCATCACCTGCTGTGACCAGCGAGTTGGTGATCAGTTCAACTGCCTTGGAGTCACCCTCAGCAGAAATGATGGCTGCCTCCTACTACTACTCAGCTTTTTCCACCACAAATCTGGCTCTCTCTGCTTCCTGCTGAGCCACCTGTTTGGCTTCTACTGCCTCTGTGAACTCCTTTCACGAATGTCAGATGTGTCAGGGACACATCCAGGATGAGCCTGAATGTTGCTGCTCACCCTGTGAAGTCATTGCTCACCTGCCTGGAGACCAGCTTTTGCTGGGTAATCAATTCTCCAGCATCAAAGTGAGCCACCACCGACTTGAGGATCTCTGTGGTGATAGACAGCAGCACCAGCTCATCATAGTCTTCACCAATGATGGTGTAGATATGAGGAAGCAGGCTGGCTACTGGCCAGAAGAGGATGCGTAGTGTGATGTTGACATTCTGCAAGTCTTTGCTACCAGTGATGACTGTATATTCCTTGGTTGAGAGTGGCAGTCAAAGATAATTGGTTTCTGTACCCAAAGGATGAGAAAGTGAATCAGTCAAAGAAGACAGCTCTGTGCCCCCAGCATCCACATTATATAAAGCAGAGTTTATCACGCCTCCTGCATTTGTTAACGCCAGGCCAAACTCAAACAGTTCGGCAGCCATGACACCTTCTGTTGCATCCACTCAGATGTGCTTTTCCTCTGACCTTCACATGAATTCCCCCTATTTATAGTGTTTGTATCTCTAGGTTTTCAAACTAGAAACTCTCATATTTTTCTCTTGTTATTAAGCCCATTCCCCACAAACCCCAACATGCTTAGATACTTATAATCTGTGGTTTTGAATCAAGGTAACAAGCACAAATTTTTAACAAAAAGAAGAAAAATGCAGCTTTTTAAAATGTTTCATTTGAATAGTTCATCTGTTGTAATGAGAAAATCTCCTATGGAACAAAGTGGGTGGGGTTTAGTTTATGGAGTTTATGATATCTATTTTGGCAATTCAAGATTATTTTGTTTCCTTCCTGGCTCTATAAGCTGTGTTTAGATAGGTGAAGTTGCCAGACATTATAGTAGAGGTCTGAAAATAGTTAAGACATAATAAGTTGTTTTTGACACCTAGAATATCTTGGAATATGTATACATATACATGCACACATACATGTACACATACATAATTAAATTTCCAAAATCATTACTTGCTTCATCAAGAACTGGTATATTTAGAACTGCTTAATTGCTCTTAGGGAGTTTGTTTTCTCTTTGCCATACTGTTCTTAAGGAAACTTCAGTCACCATGGGCACTTTTTCCTACCTCTTTGGGAATGCTTTGTAGAAATTCTCCTATACATTTGAAGTTTTATTTCAGAAACATTAATCTAGTTTTGAAAACTGGCCTACTACTAGCATGGATAATGAACATTATTCACCAGATTCAGAAAAGCATGCTTAGGTGCATGTATACACTCACACGCACGCACACACACACACACACACACACACACACACACAGAGAGAGAGAGAGAGAGAGAGAGAGAGAGAGAGAGAGAGACAGAGAGACAGAGAGACAGAGACAGAGAGACAGAGACAGAGATATAGACATAGAGACAGGACATAGAGACAGAGAGAATGAGCGAGACAAACAGAAAGAGAGAGACAGAGAAATAAAACCTTTGAACTCTTTTGAAGTTATAAGAACTCTCCATAAAACTCCTGCCTAGTATATCTCTTAGATCTTGAGAAGGGGCTATGTACAGATACCCTGATCCAGTATTTTGGGGGCTATACATTTACTCAATTATATCTTTTAATTTCTTCTTTCAAAACACAGGTGAGAAAGAATTTCTTAAATTGATTGGAACTGTGGATGTAGCTAATTGATAGTACTTAGACTTGAATTCTAGTATAAATTCTGCCCTTTCTTAAATGTATAATCTAGAGAAAGATATTTTTTAATCATCCTGAAACTTTTCTCATCTGTAATATGGTGATAATATTTGCCCTTAGAACTTCATCAAACTTGTCGAAACTCCTGTCAAATAAAGATAAGAAAGCACTTTTTACTACAATGGTTTTTTAAAAATAAGGACATAACATCTTCCTTAGTCATCAGGGAAATGTAAATCAAAATGACCCTGAGATTCCTCTTAATATCAATCAGAATGGCTAAGATAAAAAACTCAGGTAACGGTGGGTGGAGACCTCTGCCTGGGCCACTAGCGGTCCATAGCCAATGAGCACCAGGAGAAAGCTACCCTCCCAGGAGCATGGAAAAGTCATGAGTGGGGTTAAGGGAGCACCACTACTTACCAGAACTCGCCCGGAACTGGCGGGATACAGGGTCTGAGGAAAACTCAGGGACAGGAAACCTCTGAACCTTCCAGTTTCCATCTGGGGGTGGAGACCTCTGCCTGGGCCACCAGGGGTCTGTGCCTGGGGACTTCAGCCTAGGCCAGAGGGCTCTGGGAGAGACCTGGTATCCCAGGAGTACTGACACATTTTGAGCACAGGCAAAACCACCACTTCTGTTCAAACTCACTGGATCAAGAGGGACCCTTGCAAACCATCAGGACATAGGAACCAAGGGACAGCTGGGGACAAGATCCTTCTGATTTATGTCTGCACCCCAGAGCTGATCCTGTGCCACAGCTCTCCAAACCCAAACACCTCTCAGAGAGAGCTGGTCTTCAAGGAGTATTGACACAGAGGCCTGCAGGAGGGGCAAGTCACAACCAGACAGTAAGACCAGCTAACATCAGAGTTAACAAGGTGACAAAAGGCAAGGGTAAGAACAAAAGGAACAGAAACCAAGGCTACTTGGCATAATCAGAACCCAGCTCTCCCATCACACCAAGCCCTGGATACCCCAACACACCAGAAAAGCAAGACTCAGATTTAAAATCATTTCCCATGTCGATGATAGAAGACTTTAAGAAAGAAATGAATAAAACCCTTAAAGAAATATAAGAGAACAGAGATAAACAACTAGAAGCCTTTAAAGAGGAAACAGAAAAATCCATTAAAGGATTACAGGAAAACACAATCAAACAGGCAGAATTACAAGAAAACACAATCAAACAAACAAAGGAAATGCACAAAACTATCCAGGAGCTAAAAATAGAAATAGAAACAATAAAGATATCACAAAGGGAGACAACCCTGGAGTTAGAAAACCTAGGAAAGAGAGCAGGAGTCATTGATGTAAGCATCACCAACAGAACACAAGAGATAGAAGAGAGAATCTCAGGAGCAGAAGATACCATAGATAACATTGATACAACAGTAAAAGAAAATGGAAAATGCAAAAAGCTTCTAA
>JAPYYD010003229.1:0-14389 GCA_028551405.1 Uromys caudimaculatus
GCCAACTGCCACTATTTATCACTTATCTGAGTTTTTCCCATGATTTTAGGATGCTACCACCTCCTGCCTGAGTCAGATGGCCCTCCCAGGAGACCTGATGGTCCTTCCCTTACCTGAGACCTTTCTATGTCTGGTTAGCTTATTTGCCTCTGTGTTAAGTTGCTTCATACTACATGTGGCAAGGAAAGTTGTTTTTCCACCTCTCAGTACACTGTAGAGAAGCACTTCTGTAAACTACAGTGAGAAATGATCAATAATAAATGAAATGAACAAACTCAAACCTCTCTTATCTTTGGGGCACCTGTCCCAACAACCTGATGATGTCTGAAACCATGAGTTGTACCAAGCCATGTGCCACTTCAGCCATCAACCTGTGGCTGAGGTGGATCCTGACTCACAGACAGATAGGCATGTGGACAGCTTGAAGCCTAGACAAAAGGAAGGCTGACATCCTAGGCAAAGCAAGAGACTATCACACTGTTCCAAAATGTGTGATTTTTTTAATGGCTTTTCGAGACAGGGTAAAATGTGTGATTTAAAACCAGAGAATTTCTTGTTTAAAATATACTCAAAACGAGACCTGAAGGAAACTGGGCAACTGGTCACGCGGTGTTCCTGGGTCCCTGGATTTCACTGGTCCTAGTTGCCCCCGGTGTTGGGACAGATGTTGTGTCCTCATCACCTCTGATCCTATGATCCTGGGCGTGTTGGAGCACCTGGGAGTGGAGCTTCCTCTGGGTGTTGTGGGAATGGCTGAGGAGTCTGAGCCCAGCATCTTCTCAGGGCACCAGCCCAGACCTGAAGGAGCCAGTGCCACTGGTCGGGCAGGGTTCCTGCATCTGCTTCTTTTATTCTTTGGGTAAAAGAATCATAGTTTCTTGGGAATGTGGCTAAATCTAGGACGGAAGCCAGTGTTACCTAGGACAATCTCAGTGCATCTTGTGACAGAAAACTACTTCTTATATATTGTTTATGTGTTTGAGTCAACAAAGTATGATGCTGGTGGTTCTGAACATGAGTGGTGATGTGGGGTAACCTGTTATACCTTTTCTAAGCTGAATTTTCAAAGATTAATGTTGCTATTGAATGCCACCTGTGGGCCAGACTCTCTTCGGGAGCCCCTCCATGGAGCTGTGGGCATTTTCACTGTGCATCAACGTAGAGAACACATGTCCATTCACATAACACCATTCTGGTAGACTTGCATCTCATGCTGGAGGGACAGGTGTCATGCTCTAGTCTCAAGCACACTATGTAGATAAGGATGGCCTTGAACTCATGATCCTCCTGCCTTCTCTCAAGGGCTGGAATTACAGGCATATGTCTTCGAGCCTAGCTACCACATTTACACATCCTCTAAGCTTTATTACTGTCTCCACAGATTCATTAGTAAATATCTAATGAATGTATTAGTTGATGGGGAACTGTAAGGTTATTAAGAGCTGATGAATCTTTGAGAGGGATTGAAAATCAGCCTGTGTTGTCTGCAACAGTCACCATTCCAGAGCAGTACATTCTCTTCAGAACAACACACACTTGATATCAAAGAGATTATGCTCAATATATCACACATGAACAAGGAGTTGACTCAATCAGTAATGTGTTTGCTAGAGGAGCATGAAGGCCAGAGTTTGATTCCCCAAACCCACATAGAAATCTCTATGTGGAAGGGTGAATCTGTAATCCCAGCACTATGGAATTGTTCATAGATGCCCTGGACCTTGCTGGCCAGCCAGCCCACGCTAATCAATGATGTCTAGGTTCAGTGAGAGACCTTGTCTCAAAAAATATGATAGAATAGGATTGAGGAAGTCATCTGATGTTGATCTGCCCTCTATGTATACACATGTACACCTTCACACACAGGCAAGACTTACACTAACACATACCCAGATAAACATATATAATGCATACATCATAAAGGCAACACAAAACACAACTAACTGAGTAGATATGAACAAACCTTACCCATATGCATCTATTTCTTTGTGATAGGTATCTCTTTTTGCTGATACCACATTTAAATAAAAGAGAAAAACATTGAGTTGGAATATATCCTGTAACTAAATCAAAATCTAGAATACCAAAAGAACAATATATATACATACACACACAAACACACACACACACTCAAAACATTATAAAATATCAGCCAGTACTACTCATAAAGCTTAAATTTGCGCAATAACTCTGAGAGTTACATATAGAGGTAGGTAGGTAGATAGATAGATAGATAGATAGATAGATAGATAGATAGATAGATTTTCATATATATATCCATACATATACATATGTACGTACATACATACATATGTGTGTATATATATGTATATGTGTGTGTATATATATATATATATACATGTATGTACATACATATGCCAAGTGTTTCTTATTATGCTAGGTTCAATGGTCTACAATACTCAGTATTTACTACTTTATATGGAGAAATGCCTTTAGGTCAGTCTATCCACAGACTTCACTGTGACCCCAGCTGAGCATACGTATAACTTCAAATAGCTCTTGGTGAACGGACACCGAGGCAGCTCTGTGACCCATAGTGTTTTCCTTAATTCTTCCCACCTGCCTTAGACTATCAGGCCTTGAGTTGAAAAGTACTTTCTGTGGAAATGTATTTCCATAGGACTGTACATCAGCCACGACCCTTTCTGACCTTGGACCACAGTTTAGCCTCGAGCTAGGATTTTCATACGCATGTATTAGTTATACCTGTCTTTAATGTTTTCTAGTTCCTCCTATTACCTCTAGGGTTAGGTTACCACGTCGAGGATTCTTTCTGGACTCTCCCTCGACTTGCAAAGGCTCACGGCTCCTTCTGACTCTGGAGTAGTACTCTCTCCCAATGTATGCATGATGAACGTTAATTTTTCTTAGAATGTTACTCCTCGTTCTCTGCCTTTTTCATGACATATCTTTCTGAGAAAGCCTACCTGGACTTTGTAGATCTTCTTAACCCAGCTCCTGCACCATCCAAGTAGCAGAGGCATAAGAGTCACATCAGGTTTGGATTCAGATCTTCCAATCCCATGCAGACCAATCTATGTGTGAGACTCAAGGATCCAGTAGACTGGGGCAGGGGTTGGGGGTAGGGTTCTGTGGGGCAAAGCAATTAGTAGACACTTGGGACAGGAAGGGGTAAGTACTAGCAGGAAGAGAGCATATGATCAAAACGTTGCTGCTGGGCGTGAGAGCTGTACCGTCAGGTTCCATGTTCAGGAGACCAGGTTAATAAGGAATGGCCTTGCTGTAGCATGGAGACCTTCTCATGAGCCCTAGTTCTTCCCCAGGCATGGTCAACACCATCCCACACTCATGCATCAGGGATGAGCAAAGTGACAGCTACATGGACCTAGATGAGGAGAACGGCCTGTGGCCCACACTGTGTACCTTCGTGGCCCTCTTCCTGCTCACACTGCTCTACAGTGGCTTTGCCACCTTCATCAAGGTGGGCCTCCTACCACCTCCACCTGAACCCTTCCTGGGCACATGTAAGATGTTCCTCCAGGGGAATTCTGAATCCCATTGGCAATTCTGGAATGGCTAGGGGAGGCACCAGTAATTGGGGGACTGAGGGATGGACCAGTAATTGGGAGGCCATGGTCACTGTCCAGCTTCTGGGCCCTATGTAGCTCCAGGGACTTGCCCAGTTTCTCAAACAACAGCCTCTGTATGACCTCAGGACTCTCTGGCAGGTGAAGTAAACCTGGACAGAAGAGCCCTGCAACTACAGAGTAAAGTGTTTTCCCTCAACATGAAGCCCACAGAGAGGATACCTTCTATGCAGAGAGAAGCTCAAGGCCCTCTTCTCAATCCCTGCTCTCCAGCCAGCCTCCCAGACTCAAAATACCTGGCATCCTTGGTTATAGACAAAGCAGGTATCCTGCTGCTCCAGCTCTACTCATCACTGTCCCCTCCCTCCCTCCAATTTCCACTCATCCCGTAAGCATGCTGTGATTCATCCCACTTACCTCCTGTTTGTTTGGTTGTTTGCTTGCTTGCTTGTTTTGTGGTCTAAATAAACTCAAAGCACATGAGATCTCTGGCAAACAGTGGAGAAGCCACTAAGAAGGGATATAAGGGTCACACTGAAGAAAATTGTTCAGTGAACTAAGACACTTTCCTCCCACCTTAAACTCACAGATGACTTCTCACAATAAACACAAGCATATACACATACACATGCACGAGTTCACATCACAGTCCCTCAAACACAATGTACACACATGCAAGATAACATGAGTGCATGTGCATACCTACTCAGATGCATACAAATTTACACCAAAGAATTAGGTGACAGGAATGGGGACTGTGGTCATTTGAATAAGAATGGCCCCCATAGGCTCATATAGTTGAATGCTTAGTCACCAGGGAGTGGAACTCTTTGATAGGATTAGAAGGATTAGGAGGTGTGTCCTTGTTGTAGGAAGTGTGTGTCACTGGGACATAGGTGGCTTTCAGGTATGAGAAGCTCATGTCAGTGTCTATCTCTCTGTATCTCTGTGTCTCTTCATAACGCTAGGTTATTTCTCCAGCACCATGTCAGCCAGCATGCCACCATGCTCCCCACCATGATGATAATGAACTAACATCTGAAACTGTTAGCAAGCCTCAATTAAATGCTTTTTTTTTATAAGAATTCTGTCCATGGTGTCTCTTCACAGCAATGGAACAGTGACTAAGACAGGGAATATCCCACATGCAAATTCCTAGTTTGTTCTGGTTACCCATCTACTGCCTATACAAGACCCTGAGTCCCTGTATTTCCACTTCCTCCATCACAAACATTGACAGTACACACATACCTAAATTGTGATGGATCAATGAAAGGAACTCAGAGAAGAAGTTGGTACTAGGCAACATGTGGTAAGTGACACCCTCGTGTTACCTGTTGTGGGGTGGATGTGCCCCCTAAAGTCATGCTGATATCCTTATATCAATGTATCAGAAGGTAGGTCCTCCAGAAGGTAAAGAGATCACAAAGAGTCCTCATAACTGGGATTCGTGTCCTTGTCAAGCAAGCCAGAAAGACCCTTCACCCAGACACAGTGACACAGAGCTGTCCATAGATGTGGAAATGAGTCCTATAGGGTACGGAACCTGAAAGAACCTTTGTCTTAGTCCTTTAGACTCAGAGTGATGAGGGGTACATTTCTGTTATTTATGATTCACTTGGTTCAACGTGTATTTTTGCAGGCACCCCAGTAGACCAAGGCATCAGCCAACATCCTTTGGTATGATAGAGTCAAAATGAGACCCACATTCATGAGATACATCAACAGATGATAACATAGGATGATGGGAAGGATCTCAACGTCAGCCCAATTCGCTTACTCCATTGCTCTATCCTCTACCTGTATGGAAAGCAGCAGTGAGGGGACATTAGGAGACAACACCTTCCCTTCACCATTCTGCCTACTCCTCTCACTATCTGTCTTGATGATCTTGGATCCTACTAGCATCTGTACTCACAGCTCACAACTCAGTGCACTGTAATCTCACATTCCACATGTTGGCCTTGGGGTCAGCCTTACATTTCCTGTTCAAGACATCCAAAGTGGAATGCCTGTGTGTGCTTGAACCCTGGCCCTCAGGGGTATCCTTGTCCTAGATCTCTCTCCCCACAGCACTGTCCACTCTCCCCATAGGCTGCCATGGAAGCCACAAACTTTAAGCCATTGTCTCTAAAACTCCTGTTGTATAAATGTTCCGTAGGTCAACATGGTACTTTCAAAGTACCCATCTGTTGTGGCAATCCACCAAAAATTAAATCCCACAGGCCCAGTGGCCTAGAGACCTGAGTAACTTTTAAACTGCAGGTCTCATTTACTCCCTGAGTCTCCCACACTTTCAAAACCAGCATCCACACCAACTCTCTTTGCAATGTGTCACTGATCTTTTTGTTCCCTGACATCACTTCTGACACTACCTTCTTTCTCATCTGTACATTTTGATTTTTACTCTGGTTCCAAGACACAAAGGGAAAATTCAAGAGAAGTAGAGGACTGTGAGTGAATGGATAAATGAGAGAGGGAGTGAATCACTAGTGACCTTAAGGGGATCTTTGAGCTATAAGAGGCACTGGCTTCACATCTGCCCTGAGACTACCCATCCCAGCCTTCTAGAGAACGCTATATAGAAGTATAACAGTCACCACCCCCAGTGTCCCCAAGTAATGACTCCCAGGTTTTTTCTAGCTTTGTGTTTGCAGTAGAGCCCATCTAGAAGCTAATGGGTGTCAGAAAAAATGTGGGATGCCAAAATCCCAGGCCCAAACCCTGTAACCTCTCTGAAGAGTCTGTGTTGTTTGATTCATTGCAACTTATCTAAATCTAAAATTCATTATGAAAACTACACTGTGATGTTCACAATCATTGTCAATCATAAAGAGCCATAACTCATAGAGCACATACCCAGCCCTGCCATGTGAGCTCAGAACCTGCACCCAGGACATGCCTCCCATGCCTCCCCTCCCCTTGTTTAAGGATGGTCAGATTATCCTGGACCACCACACTACAGAAATCTACCCAGTGGAGTCATGTGACACACCCGTGGCCCCTGGATTCCTATAAACCCATGGGTTGATACCATTCCCACAGACAAAGCTACAAGTCATAAATCAGTCCTATCACTCAGGCAAGAGCCCATTCCTACCAACAGCCTCCTCACAGGCAGCAACTCAGCAGAGGCATCTGTTTCCAGCTGTGGTAACAAACAGGACACACTCCTACCCACATTGAAATCAAAGCCTTCACCTGCCACTGGCCTGGGACTTAGCAGACCCCTCTCTCAGCTTGATGGCTGTGCCTACCAGAAGCTACACTTCAGTGTACAGTAAATAGTATCTACAGACCTGCAAGTCTCCAAATGTGGCTCTACAGCCCACAGCTAGGCCACCCTGAAAATGCCCTGACTGAATTTATAATAGAATATATACAATTAAAATAGAATAGAGGATGAAAGAAACAAATGGAATTAGTCTGTCCTTACCATGAGTTCAAAAAGTAAATTAAGACTTGAAGTATCAACAAGACTAGAAGGAATTCTAGGAAACATGTATATTGTTTCTGGATGAATAAGCACTTTCTGAGAACACCAAAACATGGTTTAATAAAGTAAAACAGACATATGTAGCCACAAAGGTTAAATTTTATTGTTTACATATTACTCACAGCCCCTGCCTCCTCCCAGTTCCCATTCACTCAGACCCCCCTGCCTCCTATTACCCCTCCCCATTTCCTCTGAGATGTAGAGAACCCCTGGATATCAACCCACCGTGGCACATCAAGTCACTGCAGGACTATACCACTGAGGCCAGACAAGGCAGCCTGAGTGGGAATGGGATCCACAGGAAGGCAACGGAGTCAGGAGGAGTGACCAGCATGAAGAACAAGTTGTGCACCTGCAACGTATGCATGTGGGGTCTAGGTCCAGCAGTTGTATGCTCTTTAGTTGGTGGTTCAGTCTCTGAAAGTCCACAAGGGTTCAAGTTAGTTGACTCTGTTGGTCTCCTTGTGGAGTTTCCATCCACCCCCAGTCCCTGAATCCTTCCTTCAACTCTTCCACAAGATTCCCCAAAGCTCAGTCTAAAGTCTCTGAATCTATTCAAGTCATCTGCTAGGTGGAGCCTCTCAGAGTACAGTTATGCTAGGCTCCTATCTGAAAACACAGAGTATCATTAACAGAGTCAGGGATTGGTCCTAGCCCATGGGATGGATCTCAAGTTGGGCCAGTCATTGGTTGGTCATTCCCTCAATCTCTGCTCCATCTTTGTTCTTCCACATCTTGTAGACAAGACAAATTTTGAGTCACGGTTGTGTGGGTGCTGTCTTTATCCCTCCAATGGGAGTCTTGCCAGTTTACAGAAGATGAGCACTTCAGGCTCCATATGTCCCACTGCTAGGAGTCTCAGCTAGATTCATTCCCATAGATTCTCTAAAGCCTCCCCCATCCCAGATCTCTGGCACATCCTAGAGATGCTCCTCCCCATGCAAGTAACTTTTCTCCATTCTCTCTTCCCAGCTCTCCCTACGCATGATCTGCCCCTTGCCTGCTCCCTGGCCCAATCTCTCTCCTACACAGTTACCTCCCTCCATTCACCTCAGATGACTATATTATTTCCCTTTCTGCATAAGATTCAAGCATCCTCACTTGGGCCCTCCTTGTTATTTGGCATCTTTGGGTCTGGGAATTATAGCATGGTTATCCTGTATTTTATGGCCAATATCCACTTATAAGTAAGTATATACCATGTATACCCTTTTGGGTCTGGGTTACTTCACTCAGAATGACATTTTCTAGTTCCATCCATTGTCTGCAAAATTCAAGATGTCCTTGTTGTTAATAGCTGACTAGTATTCCATTGTGCAACAATTAAATGTGAACCACATTTTCTGTATCCATTTTTCAGTTGATAGGCATTTGGGAGGTTTCCAGATTCTGGCTATTGTGAATAAAGCTGCTATGAACATAGTTGAGCAAGTGTCCTTGTGATATGATGAATCACCATTTCAGTATATGCCCAGGAGTGGTATAGCTAGGTCTTGAGGTAGAACTATCCCTAATTTTCTGAGAAACTTCCAAGTTGATTTCCCCCATGGTTGTACAAGTTTGAACTCCCACCAGCAGTGGAGGAATGTACCTGTATCTCTATACCCTCATCATCAGAATCTGTTGTTGTGTTGGCCTGCATGCTGGGAGCCTTCCTCAGGAATCTCTGGCCCAGCAAAATGTGAGGGTTCAGGCAAAGGGGAAAATGAGAGCAGGGATGGAGTCTCTTCCACCTCGGCCTCCGGAGTTGCTGCCTCAGTTGCACCAAGATGCTCCACCCGCCACCCTGCATTGAGTCGGGCCCAGGCTGAGCCCACAAGAGGCCAACTACCCAGTGAGAAGTGCGGGAAGCTTCTGGTAGTGAGTGATCAGAAGAGCAGGCCTCGTCAGAAGCAGCAATGTTACAGCTCTTATGATAGAAGCTCTTGGATGATGGAGTAGTTCTCACACCTTTATTCCTTCTGGATGGGGATCTCTCCTATACAAGTTGGGATGGTCTAATATACTGTTTGGGATGGGTCAGGGGTTTGACAACAGGTACTTTCCATTGGCTTGGTCTGAGAGCTTAAGGGCACCTTATTTGCATGTGGGAGGGCTTGGCGTTGTTCCTACGGGACAAATCTCACATGACAGGCCTCTCTGCAGGGCACTATTGGGGCTGTAGCTGTTTTACGAGAGTCTTCCAGGAACTTTGGCAAGAATGTTTTCGGGTCCCTTGGGGATTGTACCACTGGGTCACCCAGAGTTTTCAGCCTGCGCTCAACCAGGTGCCAGATTGCCTACCACAGACCACGCCCTACAATTCCCCTTTTTTCTTTTATAAGGAAGAGGTGTCATCAGAATAACTATCTCCCATATTGGGAGCAATTTGATACTGAACCAAGACTTGATTGATGGTGAACTTTGCAATGCTACTCATCTGCTGTTTTAGAAACTGAATGAGGCAGGGTGCCAAGAGAAGCAAGGCTCCAATGGCTAGTATGGAGCCAAGGAGGGGAAGAAGCCTAGCTACCAAGGGGTTAGAGTACCACGGGAAAGGGGTGTTTGGAGTATATCATGCCTGGAGTTTCCCTTGGAGTTCTTTAAGCATGTGTACATCTTGTTCTACCAGCCCAGATTCATTGACATAGAAGCAACATTCCTCCCACAGCAAAAAGCAAGTCTCTCCCTGTTCAGCAGTCAATAAAGCCACGGCTCTCCAGTTTTGGAGAGCAACTCCTGCTAAGGAGGTTATCTGGCATTGAAGAGACTCAAGGCTGTCCACAGTGGAAGCCATTGCCTGATCAAGCTTGTCCTGGAAGTCGTTGGTCAGATATTGTGTTTGGACAAAGGCTTCTCCAGCAGTTCCTGTTGCACCCAGTGAGACAGCAAGGCCTAGTCCAGTGAGCAAAGGGATGAAGATCTCTCTCTTCTTTTGTCTTCCTCCCATCTGTGGGGCAAGTTCTTCAGGTTTGTAGAGATAGACCTGGGAGACAATTATCACGGGGGTGCAGGAGCCTAGACAAGAGGGGTTAATACAGGCACTGGTAGTGCCTTTACATGAGAGGAGGGCAGGAGTGTTAATGCACACTGATTTGGTGGTGGTAATATCATGGACACATGTAAGATGAGTTTTTGAAGAGGGCCCTACAAGGCAAAGAGGGGGCGCAGGTCAAAGAGAGGAATGTCCTGTGCTTTCCTTGTGGGTAAGGGTCCCTGAAGGTCATGAGGAAAATGTTAATGGGAACATCTGCTATTAATGGTCGGGAGAGAGAAGTACAAAAAAAGCAATGGGAGGAATTGGGGTGGGTGGTTAAGGGGAGGAGGTGGCCTGCATATTGGATGTACTGTAGCCAGGAGAGGGTAGCTCAGAGATCCTTCTAAGACTGATTTTCCTGTTGGATAATATTAGCATGGGTAAAGACTTATCTGGAGGCAGGAACAAGCTCACAGGAGATATGCTGGTCAGCTACTGGGTATTTGGCATAGCCATTGGAGTAAAGTTGACCCATGACTGCGGTTCGCCAATGTTCATTCCAGGGATCGCTAATGGAAAGCTTAAAATGAGTTTTAAGGTTGGCAAGCATGGTGCCACTGCGACTGGTGGATTCCATTCTGCAGCTCCAATATCTGCAACCTCCATATGTGGAGAACTCCTGGAGCCATTCACCTGTGTATGTAGGGAAAGTAGAGAAAAGGGCTGGGAATAGTGGAGATGGAGTCTGGGAGTAGAGGAATCTCAAACCTGGTTTAGCTTCCTTCAAGTGGACAGTCTTGTGTTGTGTCCCTAGTGTTGTGTTGTAGGTTTCCCTAGCACAGAACCGCCAGTGGTAGGTATTGGGAAGGTTAGGGAGAGGCTGGATAGTAGCAGAGCTAGCATGAAGAATGACAAAAAAAAAAGCCAAGAGAACAAAGGAAAGGGGGACTTGTGGAGGACACCTGGCCTGGGCAGCAGTTATCAGGTCATGAATGTACTTCCAGGTGTTCTTCTGGTTGTGGTGATTCCTCTGCTTCCTACTCTTCTTCTATCCCTGATAGGCCAGTGAGAGGTGGGCCATCTTCTTGGTTGGTGGGATGATGTTGGACATTTCTGGCAGGAATCCAGATAGGCTTAGGCTGATCCTGTGGAAAAACACAAACAAAACCCCTCCCGGTTGTAAGGAGGGGGTCTGGTCCCTTCCAAATTCCATCCAAAGGATCTCAAAATCATACTAGGATTGAAAGGGTTAATTTTGGTGTGTGCCAAAAGAGGGAGATAAGAGGGTGTTTGGAGATTTTGTAGATGTTAAATATGTTTAGGGTAGTCAAAACCATCATTAATTGTACAATAGGAGGATAAATGGTTGGCTTTTGTTCTAGGAGTTGGGCCTTTAGGGTTTGATGTGTTCTTTCTATTATTCCTTGGCCCTGAGAGTTGTGGGGAATTCCTGTGTGATGAGCAGTTTCCCAGTGTGTGCAGAAGGTTTTGTGTTGAGAACTGGTGAAAGTAGGGCCATTATCAGTTTTTATCTGTTAAGGAATGCCCATGATGGCAAAGATGCAAAGCATATGGTAAATTAACCTTTTTGATTTTTCTCCTGTTTGGACTGTAGCCCATATAAAATGGGATTATGTAACTACGGTGACAAAAACATATTTCTGTCTACCAAATTAGGAGATATGGATGACTTCAATTTGCCATAAGGCATTGGACTTAAGGCCTTGGAGATTGGTGCCCATCATTTGTAAAGTTAGGGTGGTAATGATGGATGCACAAGAGGAGCATGTTTTTATTATCCTTTGGAGTTGAGCAAAAGAGATGTGGGGGAAGTGGGCATGAAGCCCTTTTATATTTGTGTGTGTGCATGAATGAAATTGGTCTGCTTGTTCAGTGCAGGCCAGGACTATCCCTGTTGAGGTAGTTTGGTCAGCGAGTACAATTCCCTCAGATATAGGGCCTGGTAAGGGACTGTGAGATCAGACATGCTGGATGTAGATGAGGGAGGCTCTTTCTTGTAGGAGGGTGGAGACCTGTATAAGTAGAGGGGAAAGTGGGTTGGTAGTTTGATGAAGAATCTTGACAAACAGAGAAGCAAATTAACAGCATATACACTGTCTGGGAAGAGGTTAAGGGAGCCCTTGACTTCTTTTAAAGTTAGATAGATGGGATATAATTATTTATATTGGAGGTACTGATGGGGTAGCTCTTTGAATGAGAGGATAGGGGGATCATCCTCAGGTAAGTAGTATATTACTGCCACAGCTCCCCTCTTTCCCCCATCTGTAAATATTGGAAGGGCTCCTGCTATGGGAGCTTTTGAGAATAGTTTGGGGGCAGCCATTGCAACAGAGGGAGGGCAGAGGCCCATTTTTCATCAGGATAATGGTTGTCAATTTGCCCTATGAATTCTATTAAGCTAATAGCAAATTGGGAGTGATTTTTGATTAGCCTCTGGATGTTGGGGAGGGAGAAGGGGGTGACAAGAAAGTCAGGTTCTTTCCCTAGGGTTCGAAGAGCTCTATCCCTGCCATTTTAAATCATGTAAGCAAGTGCATCCACCTCATTTAAAATTCGGGATGCACCATCCATTGGGATGTGGAGCCATTCCAGCAACCCCTGAGGTTGATAAAGGGCTCCATCAAGTGTAGGAGAAGAGTTAAAGATAAGGAGCTGTATAGGTATTGCTCGATCATACCTAGCAAGAGCCATATCTTTTAGGGCTTCATTGACAGAACTTAGAGCATGAACTACTTCTAGGGACAGTGTTCTTGGAGAGGAGGGACTTTTGTCACCTTTCAAGTGGTTGAAGAGGGGTTGAAGGGTGCTTGTGTGAAGGGGGAGCCAGGGCCAAAGCCAATTGAGGTTGCCCAAAAAGCTCTGGAGAGAAGCGAGAGTTAATTTTTGAGGGAAAGAAAGGATGGGTTTGAGGGGGCGTATTGAGGTAAGGGAGATCTCTCTTCCTAAAAATGCAATAGGCAGAATAAGTTGGATTTTATGAAGGGCTATTTTGAATCCTAGAGCAGATAGGGAATGTATTAGCTGGTCCTCAAGTTGGGAAGTGGAGGTAGAAGAGTCTCCCCACACCAATATATCATCCATATAATGATAAATATTGAGTTCCCCTTTTAAGTGGGGTTTTAATGCAGTTGCTACAGCCTCCTCACAAATGGTTGGACTGTTAGCCATTCCCTGTGGAAGGATAGTCCATTCATATCATGAGGATAGGACAGAATTGTTAATGGGGGATACTGAGAATACAAAACTTTCACAGTCTGTGGAGAGGGATGGAAAAAAACCAATCTTTTATGTCTATTGCTAATAAGAGTACATTGGCAGAGATGGCTGAGATGTGGGGTAGCCCTCTTTGTGAGGAGCCCCAGACTTGCATGGTTTTGTTAATTGCCCTCAAATCTTGTAATAATCTCCAACCCACTGAGTTCTTTTTTATAGCAAATACAGGGGTGTTCCATGGACTGCAGGAGGGGCAGATGTGCTGTAGCAATACCTGTTCTTCTACCAGCTGTGTGGACTCTAAGCTTCTCCCTTGAGAGAGCCTTCTGTGGGACCCAGATGGCTTCATTGGAGAGCCAATCAAGGCAGGGAGTATCAAATCTAACAGTGGCCCCTAGAATTGGGGGTGATTTGGAGGAGGGTATTTAGGATCTCCTTGGGTATTATTTTCTTTATAGGTAATATTCCCTATTGTAATGTGGTCTCTTTCTGGTTGGGTAGTAAGAACCACCTCTAAGACCTGTAAGATATCTCTCTCTAGAAGATTGGTAGCTAACTGACGGACCAGGGGTGTATGAGAACAGTAGCTCCATTCAGGTCTACCCACCTGTAGGCCTGCATGGTGATAAATGTGTGAGAGGTACCCCCTATGCCTAGGAGCTGGGGCCCAGGGATCAGTTGCCACTCACATGGGATCTCTTGCTGTCTTAAAATTGTTCTGTTTGCTCCAGTATCAATAAGACATTTGAATGGCTTATTACCTATTTTAATGGATAATTTTGGATGGGAGCCTTCTGAAATGCTGGACACCCACAAGGTGTACTATGGGAGTATCTGTCCCTCTTACTTTCGGGGTTGAGGGCAGCCCCACCTGAAGTTTAAAGGCTTTAGTGGCTTACCATTGTTATCATATGCAGCAGTACAGTGTTTCCTCCAGTGGAAACCTTTTCTGCAGCAGGGACAGATATACTTAGGGACATTAGAGTTGTTATGGGGGGAGAGTTTTGTGGGCATTCATTCCTACAATGCCCTGCCTCTCCAAAATTGAAGCAGATTCCTTGCTGCTACAAATGCCTGAGCCACAGATGTAATTTGGTGTGACGCCGTCCCTATATCTCAAATAGCCACAATCCA